>WBNH01008992.1:0-10188 GCA_013401255.1 Urocolius indicus
AAAGAAAAAAAAAAAACACAAACTGTTCAAGTTGGTTAGTGGAATTTTTTTTTTTTCCAGTAAGGACTTTTGTTTGATGAGTAAGGGCTGATTAGATAAAAAAGTAGATGTTTAAAGTGAAAGACAAGAAATCTATAAAATCTATAAAATCTGCTTTATGTAGCACAGGACTCTGAAATTCTTTGTAATGAACAAAGCCTGTATGAAGCATGAAAAAAATAAAAAGAATGATCAAACAAGATTGTTTTATATCCATTTATAAATATGTGTATGGTCCATCATGTCAGTGCAGGAAGAGACAAACAAGCAGATAAATAATCAATTTGAGGCAGCTATGTGTGACATTCAAGAAGCCTGGAGTTACAGTATTAAAAACCAAAAAGGGATAAATTCAAACCTGCTCTAGAGGTTTTCAGGAGTTACAAAAGGGATTTTTTAACTTTTGTGATAATGAATATTACATTCATTCACTTTGGAGAGTGATTCAAACCACAGAAACAATGCTTCAATAAGGGCACATTTTGCTTAAAAGTAATCACATGCATAAATAGTTTTCTGAAATAGAACTCTGCAGGAAACTTAGCTAGAATTACTACCTGTTAGCAATATGAGCCCTGTGGGATATATTACTGGGGAAACTGGTTTTAATAAATAATATGTTTTTGTTAAGGGAACATTTGCTAAGATAAAGGTTCTGAAGCAGGGTAAAAAGCAAGTGAAAATCTTAGAAATCGGGATACTGCTAAAACAATTAAAAAAATGTTCGAGAATATTTGATACAGCTGTCTTTCCCCTGCTTTTAACACTGCTTATGGTTTAATATTTTCTTACTACTAGTGCCATTAGAAAAATTTACCCTACTGTAGATATGCCATTTCATGCAGTGTTCAAACATAGTCCTCTCAGAAGTTTTCAGTTAAAATATAATAAACAAAAATGGATGTGCCTCTATTTTGTTCAAGATAATAATATATTGTGGCTTAATGTGTAAGAAACAAGAAATCAAGAATACAGCCTATTACTTTCACTGTGTGTGATCAAAACATTATTTAGCACTTCTATAATTATGATATATTAGGAAAATTCACGTTCAGGCTGCAACTTCCACCTGAATTCTTAGCCTACTTAGAGTACACTGAGCTATAATAGAAATAATAAAAGAGAATACTTTAAAACATGCTAGTACACTTTTTACTGATAATGTATTCAACGAAGTTTGCTGTTAAAAAGCCACAGGTGTAAAGCACATTAAAACATAATTGCAGTGACAATTCAATGCAATTGTTACATATTACATATTAGGGCCTATTTTTACTATTTAAACATATTTATGCACCTGAGCAACCACATCTAAAAGACCATAAAAGAGGAAAAATTTAAAAAGGAACCATAAAGCAAAATGACAAAGACAACAAGAGTTACGAGCACAACTGCTAAGTGTATAAATGGACGAGAAACTGCTTAATGTACTCACATACACATTTTCCACTATAGGAAGAAATCAAAATGCACTTACTTACAGACTGCTGAACACTGCTGAGCTTTGACTAGTCTCATGGAACATTAATCACTTGCAAACTCTCAATTGTTAATGTGAGTAGACAATAAACAATTTCTTTCTCAAAACTCAGTTTCCTTACTTTTCTCAGAAATTTTTCTGCAGACTTTAATTGTTTGTCTAATTCTTAAGAAACCTTCACTCAACCTTAATGACATTTCCATCTCCAATCCCCTCTCCAACTTGAGTAAATGAATTAGAAATTATAAAAATCCCCTGAATTATTAACCTAACAAGCTAATAAAATATAATTACAAGGAAAAAATAATACGCTTGTACCCTCAGCATGGGAGGAAGTAAAAACTTTGGAATGCATGTTAGAGACTAGACTGTGGTTATTGATTTTACATGGAAAGCAATCAAATTCAGTGGTAAATCTCCTTCAGAGGCAATTCTGTTTGAAGAGCAGCTAAATGTAATTGTTACAACACACCTCTTGTCTATCATTAACATGTAGCACAACCACATCAGCTGCTTGATTAAGTTTGGCTTGGAGCTAAGTCCAAGGAATTAAAAAACCACAGCTTTGATGTGAGTCACAAACTGTACAGTTAAGCTCAGAGAAAAAACACAAGCAATAGTTTGATCACTCACACACTTTCTGAAAATTTTCAGCCTGATCCCTGATTGGGATTTATAGATTTTAAACATCCAGAAGTTCCCAGAGAAATCTGACCTGTCTTACAGGCATAGAAAGCTTCTCTTGAAAACTGCATGGCTGGCAATCATGGATCACCAGTGCACACCAAGAAATGTCCATGCTGGAGGAAGAGTGTACCTGACATATGGACATCTTTTGCAAATGAAACTCGGCAGAAAGAAATTACGTAAGTGGGCATTTCTGCCTTTTGTGGACAAATGAACTGAAACACTGTTCTTCCAAAATACAGGAGAATACCCCCAAACCACAGCTGAACAGCAGTCAGAGTAAAAGCCATCTCTACATCTAGCAAATGGAAATGGACTTTCTTTGCCTAAGCTGAAAATGAGTGAAGAAAAAAATTAAAGGAGGTTCTATGTTGCCCCAGAGAGAAAGGATGCCCAGTCTGGTCACAGTGTATTTCCTGCTAGCTGGTCTTATGTAAAAAACCTGCACACTCCAGACAGCAAGACTGAAAATCCCAGTTCTGCTCCTTCGTGATAAAAGTGAAAATCACTCTTGCCAAGGACTTACCTCCTTGGTAATGTCATGTGTTCAGTAGAGGAATTAGAATGTTACCTTCCCTACCTTTTTAGCTGAGGATGATTAAAACCCATTACCTTAATTACCGTGTAAGTGTTCTAATCATCTAATGATGAAACAAATACAGCCAGGACACTGCTGCCTCTGTTGCCTTTCAAAAGTTTTATTTAAAAAAAAAAAAACAACCCACCCAGCTCTCTTCTACTAGATGTCTATTTTCAGAATATGATGAAGCAGTTGGATTCCCAGAGGCTGAGTCTGGTGCCCAGTGTTGATTCTTCTCATAGACACCATGGAGCAAGAGCTGTCTCAGGAATCTCTTGATAGACTTGGTGCCAAATCTGTTTCCAGAGATCTACAGAGGGGTTTGTCTCCATCACTGACTTTATAGGAAAAGTAGTTACTCGGTTTAGGGGGTAAGTTGTTTGAAATACACATGAGGCTACAAACTTCAGCCATATTCACTTGTCTGATGATGCCTGCTCTACCACAATATGTTGAAGGGAGAGTGGAGATACTGACTGATAATTTTAGACATTTAATTGATGTGCCTAGTTAGATAAAGTGAGGCCCAAAAGGAGCCAGGAGGGAAGGACAGAATTTTTCTGTGGAGCACCTAAATAAGACTCCTGCTCTGAATTGCCCCGTTTCTCCATTCACTCTAAGCTACCTTGGTTAGTAGCAGAAAATGTTTTAAAGCTTGCTGTTTGGATACTAGCTTCTACAGCCTGTCATTCTCTCACAATGATGTATGCAGTCCGGAAGATTCAAGGAGACATTGGACGTGTTGCAAATTTAAGTCTAACCACTTCCTGCTAATTCTACTTTTCAATTATGCCAGTTAGTTATCTAATCACTACTCATTGGTGTAGCCATGCACCAAATGCTTTATTGTATGAAGTATTGAATTTTTAATACCATCAACACAGACCTGATCAACAGTAAGAGGAAATTGTATTGTTTCTGGAGCATAGCATTTTTAAAAGATATTCTTGGCCTGTTGATTACAAATAGCTTGTTGACATCAGAAGTGCCACAAAAAACTCATGTGTCCTGTCAGGGAAGATTTATTTTCTTGAAAAATATCTTCCTGGTTTTACTTTGGCTTTTATAGTGATTTGAGATCACATTGAACTTCTCATGACTTGCATCAGTTTACTCATTGGTTCATTACACAACTTGTTTTGGAGATGCAACTTCATCTTTCTCAGAGGAAAATGGAACCTGTCTGAATTGATCCAAATGCTACTAAAAAGCAAATAATTGAAATAAAAATTATTTTGTTTTATTAGAAAAGTATAATGTCCCCTTATCGATAATAAAAATTTAATGAAAAACAATTAGCGAAAGAAATAATTTTCAATAAAGGCAGTAACATTCTCTTAAGGCATACTTTGTAGCTCAACAGAATCGTGTTTTATATTCAATGTTAAACTCCATGACAAAGAAATTACAGAATTTCTGTCAGGCATACGATGATTTATTCACCATGAACATGCAACCGTGGCTGGTAGTATTTTTTCTGTGACAGGACTAATATTAAACTCAAGGCTTTCTGCAGATACGTATACCAAAACACTATCAGCCATGAAGATGTCTGTTGGATCTTAACTCTGATGATAATGAACATCCTGTGATGAAAGACAGTAATACTTTATTTTGAGGTTTCATTTGTAAATGCTGCACAAATGAACAATAAATACACCTTTCAATTAGTGGTTTATCTGTTGCTAGTGTTAACAGACTGTCCTTAATCATGGTTTACGTGCATTTACTGATGTACAGTCACTATCCATGAAATATTACATACCTATTTGAAATAAAGGAACAATACCAATTAATCAGATATTACCCATTGAGAACATCTCCAATATAAAGGCATTAGGGGTGCTGAGATAGCTCTTGCTGCATGGTGCTCTCCTTTGGCAAAATGCCTTTGCAAAATCTGGCAGGACTGTTTCCCTAAATCTTGTGTTGAAGGCATTCCCAATGCAGAGGATAATCTCATTTCAAACAATTCATATTCTCAGACATCACCAGTTGAAAATGAAGGGATGAAACAGCAAATTAGGATCTGTCTGGTCTAACAGGCTTATGTATGTAATTGATATTAACTGTAATAGTAACCAAAAGCTGCCTGCAAATCACTAGATTGTTTTACATTCCTCTTGGCAATAAGGATTTAGAGTTCTAGGATAATAATTGTCTCTAATTTGGCTCACCCACTACCAAGAGTTAATTTAGTTCTAGGAATGAGCTGGAAAACGGAGTGTTGCATTCTCTGTTGTTCTCTTCCACATTTTGAGTGGTACAAGTTTGAAGAGGAGACTGCATTAATAGGCTGTTAAGATGTAGAACTTTACAGTAACACTTAGAATAGTTAAAGATACACTAAATGACTTTTACAAAATTAAATAAGAATTGAGGGTGTAGTGTATACAAGGAGAAACAGGGAAGAAGAGAGAGACTTGTCCTCTGAAGATTTTATCACTGAAGGGAATAATAACCAACTATCTCTCTTTGCCTCTAGAATGGTTTTAAGCTGTGGGATAATGAACCATTTAGTGTTTCTGTGATTTCAAGTATATTTATTTTCTCAGAAATTCTGAGCATACTTCTATCCCCTTTACAATGTTTGAGTTCCTCTCCTGCTTGGGAAATACTTCAAATGTTATTTGGACTTGCTAATACTACGTTTAGTGTCTTGGAGAAAAAAAGAAGAATGGCAAATGTTAGCTTTTGTGAAAGGTAATATTTATTTACCTTGTGTTACTTTGTGGAGATAGAATCATATAATCTTTTAGGTTGGAAAAGACCTTTAATATCAACCTAACATTTCCATGTCCACTGCTAAACCATGTCCCTAAGTGCCACGTCTACATGTTTTTTAAATATCTCCAGGGATGATGGCTCAATCACTTCCCTGGGCAGCCTGTTCCAACGCTTGATGACTTTTTTGTGAAAACATTTTTCCTGATATCCAATCTAAACCTTCCCTGGCACAACTTGAAGCCAACTCTTGTCCTATCATTTGTTACTTGGGAGAAGAGACTGACATTCATGTCACCACAATCTCCTTTCAAGTAGTTGTAGAGAGTGATCATGTCACCTCTCAGCCTCCCTTTCTCCAGACTAAACAACCCCAGCTGCTTCAGCCTCTCCTCTTAAGATTTGTTCTCCAGACCATTCACTAGCTTCCTTGCCCTTTTTTGGACATGCTTCAGCACCTCAATGTCCTTGTAGTGAGGGGCCCTAAACTGAACACGACACTTAAAGTGAGGCCTACCCTGTGTTGAATATGGTCTTGCTGGCCCACACTATTTCTGACACAAGCCAGGATGCTATTGACCTTCACGGCCACCTGGACACACTGCTAGCTCATGTTCAGCTGGCTGTTGACCAACATTCCCAGGTCCTTTTCCTCCTCTGGGCAGCTTTCCGGCCACTCTGTCCCAAGCTTGTAGCATTGCATGGAGTTGTTGTGACACAAGTGCACGGCCTGGCACTTGGCCTTGTTGAACCTCATGCAACTAACACTAGGCCATTGAGCTACCCTGTCCAGATTTCTCTGTAGAACCTTCCTGCACTCAAACAGAGGAATACTCCCATCCAACTTGGTGTCATATGCAAACTTACTGAAGATGCTCTCAATTCCCTCATCCAGATCATTGATAAAGGTATTAAACAGAACATACCACAACACTGAGCCCTGGGGAACACCACTGGTGACCAGCCACCAACTGGATTTAACTCCATTCACCATCACTCTCTGGGCCTGGCTATTCAACCAGTTTTTTACCCAGAAAATTGTGCAAGCCAGTTTCCCAAGGAGAATGTTGTGGTAAATGTCGTCAAAGGCTTTACTAAAATCTAGATAGACAATGTCTCCCTCATCCATTAAGTGTGTGGATATAGGCACTGTTTGGAAAGGTCAGAGCAAATTGGGGAAGAAGTGTCCAGGCTGACAGAGGACCAGTGGTACTGCCAAGAGGGTCACTAAATTGTGTGGCATTTTGGCAGGAGAATGGATGCTAAGAATGAACTCTGCTACTGGTCAGAAAAAATGGAGTCAAAATTCCCAAGACAATTGGACATGGTTTGGAACATAATCACTTTCTTAGGTCTTCTTAGATATATTGACTCATTTTGAAATATCCTAGTGGGTGATGGAATTTCTTCTATAACTAATGGAGTTGGACCATCACTAAATGAAAGTCCAAATTAATGAGGATCCAGGACAGGAAAGGTGAAACAAGAACTTCTCTAATTCTAAAGTGATTTAATTTTGACTTGTTAGTTATTGAAGTATGAGCTTCATGTAATTATACATGACTTGCAAGAGGTCCAGTTAACACTTACTATACTTGCCCAATTAACTTTTACAGTATTGTGTTTGAATACAGCTAGTTACACTCATTAATAAAAATGTAGGTGACAAACATTCAAGGCTTTTGAAAGGAAGGATAGCATTTGCTCTTGCTCTTTTTTAGCCAGAATTGTTTATTCTTTGGGTAATGAGTTGTCTCCATACCCACTGGCCATGAGGCCCCTAGGAAAATGTAGCCACAATCTGCAATAGACTGATGTGTTCTGCATGTCTGTGTGAAAAGACACTTCTCAGCGGAAGGACTGTGACAGCACAATCCTTTTCAAGGCTTACATCCTCACATATGCAAAGTTGTTGTGCATGTTGTCCACTGTGAAGACCCTGCTGTCAGACAGCTTTGCCTGAACTTGGAACAGAAAAGGGGACAGAGCTTTTCTGAGACTGAAAACAACGCAATAAGTGCATAAGACAAACAAAACAAAACAGTAAGCAGAGTCACTTGAGAAAATCTTGTCAGATTGAATGATTCCTAAATCTTATTCTCTCCTCCTACTGCCCTTCTATCACTTTTCCGCTGACTTGAGGAGCCTGGAATAATTCCCTCCTGCTACTGAAACTGTCAAATTAGTTTGACACTAACCTTTTTTGACATTATCCTATTTTTCTTCAATATTTATCTATCCTCCCACATGTTATTTTTTTCTGTTTCTGGTATCTGTTCTTATCTTCTTGGATAGATGGAGTATAATAGATTTAATGTAATTGTTTTACGGTGTCTATATTTCTGCCTCTGTCTCTGAACTCGTCCCATGGTCTTCTTCATGCCTTCGTGCCTTCTTCATGAGCCTGTTGGTAGATATGTATACACTCACACACACAGAGATTAAAGAAAAGGAAAATTCTGTTACTCTTTAACCTTGCTCATTCCTCCTTTGTTCAGAGTTATGAACAAATGACCCTCAAAAATATGGTGTTAAATATTAAAGGGAGAACAGAGAAAAAAGCCACATTACACATTTCTTTACCACTCAAAGACCCAATGCATGCCTGATATTCCCTTCATTAACTACAAACTCAATGAAGGAAACTAATAATTAAAATCTGAATATATAAATTCTTTGACTGATTTTTTGATTATTATTTACTTCAATATAAAATCTTCATATTAAGGAACAATTTTCAGAAGATTCAATCACCAGTATGTATTTTCACAATTTGTCATCAGTTTAACATGACTTGAGAAACCTGTAACCATAAGAGATTTTATCTTGGAAAAGCAGCTGAAGGTGATTGAGTTAATAAAAGGTATAGTCAAAGCAATCTGTTCCGTATCATCTTGTCTTTTTATTTAGGACCATGAGTACTGATTCTTTGCCTCTTGAACCATGTAGCATTTCAGATGGTGATTACAGGCTAAAAGCAGTGGTAAAGCCTTTGTGTTACGAGCCTTTGGTATTAGGAGGAGCTTAAGTCTGTAACAAAGAACTTAAAAGGAGTCTATAGCTGCTAGGACCAACAATACAACTGGTTTTAAACTGGGTATACTAGAAATGCTTACATTTTAACTTCAGCCTGTTAAAAAGCTCACACTTGCTGTGCTCTTTGTGCCAGAGATATAGGATGTGGTCTTAAGTCGGTTGTGTTTGGCCCTATTAATCACGCACACCTTACTATCTATGTGGATATTATATGCTCTCCAACTTTGGTTATCAGTAGGATGGTATACCTATGCTGGCAAGAGCTGAAGGAGCATTCAGCTACCACTGGGAGAGCTGACATGGTGCAGGAGTCACTCATCTCAGGTGATAGGGCGTAAGTCGGCTCTGCTCTCAGTCTTTTTGTGTTCAAAGGAAGGTAAGTTCAAAGAAGGAGCCCTGCTTCAAGCACAACTCCATGCAGTTAGTATCAGTCTGTCTCTTGCCTTGACAGACAAGTGCAATGGGGTACTGGACTATCTGACTGCTGACCTGCACTCCTGTGCTGCACCCTGCTATGAAATATAGGCAGACTGGAAGGAGATGAGCTGCAGGTGCAAATGCAGGTATCTCTGATGAATGCCATAAGTACAATCAAGACAATTATCTCAGAAAACAATAGTAAAAGAGCAATAAAGTTTGGAGACCTAAGAGTTTAAGAAGAGCAATGGAGTGCTGCTGGGAATAGAGGGTCTGAAAGACACTTATATACCAATTTCTCTAAGCTTTTCAATTTGAAAATTTATCCTTCAATATATATTTTAAACAAAAATTAATGCATTTCGCTCTAGCTATTAACTACATTTTAATGACTCATTTCTCATAAGGTCAGACATTTACAATTAGTAATTTCAAACATATTCTATGACAGTAAAATCAGTTATGTTCTCATACCTGACATGGCAACAAAGAAGCGTGTTTAATTTCTAGTTATATTCCTGACTAATAAAATAAAGACATCAAGGTTGTAAGTGGATAAGAATAAAAAGAAACCAAAAAACTGTTAACTGTCATCATGCTCCCATATACATTTCTTCCCTCACACCATTTAAAGCAGAACCAGAACAAAAACTTAGCCCCATTGATTTAATGGTAAGTAGACTTATTGGTGCTTTTGGAGTACTGAGTATATGTATAAATAAAGACATATTACCACAAAGATTGGTATCCGCCTTGTTTTTTTAATACTTGGTATAATGATGTCGTGGTTTAGGCCCATCAGGGAACAAAAGACCACGACTAGCCTCAAGTACTGAAGACTTGAGGATTGTTAAACGGCAGGGAGAGTTTAATTTCTGCTTAAGGTGCAGGACAAAACAGACCAGGCTACTCGGCTTAGGGAAGAAAATAGAAAATAATTTAATACCAACTAAAACATAAAACCCCAAAACAGAACCAAAACAAAACAACACAGAATGGTACAGAGATGAAGAGTCCAACCAGCCCTTTAAGACCACCTGCTCCCCACTCCTCCCCTCTTCCCGGGCTCAGAGCCCTGATCCCGGTGTTTTATACCTCCGTCCCCCCTGAACGGCCCAGGGGGGCAGGGAGTGGGGGTTTCAGTCAGTCCGTTCCTGGTGGCTTCTGCCGTTTGTCTAACCTCAGGGCAAGTGGGTTCTGCACCAGTCCTCCTTGCAAGTCCGTG
>WBNH01008992.1:10236-30350 GCA_013401255.1 Urocolius indicus
GCCTGGCACTTCAAATTCCTTTCACTAAATAGTGATCGCAGAGGCGCCAGATTGGCCCAGCCGGGCTGGAGTGTGGGTCTGCACCCAGGAGTCGGGGAAGAGTCCAAAAAACTTTTACTAGGTCTTCACTGCAACCTGCTCCCCCTGTTACCAAGCAAAAGCTACTCCTTGCTAAACCATGACAAACGATTAACCATAAATTAAAAAAAAAAAAAACACTTATTACGAAAAAAAAATACGCTTAAAGAAGTTTGAGTTATTTTTATGATATTTGAAGTTGTGAGACAGGCTTGCTCAAGACTGTCTTCTAACTGCTCATTTACTGTCTGTGACAGTAAATGGAATGGGGAGGACCAGAGTCTTCTAACATGTCTGGGTAAGGCAATATTTTACCGTCCTTGTTTTATGCAATGTGTGGTTGACAAAACACCAGAGATTACTTTGTGTAACATTTGACAGCAATAAACTTACATCACTGAGAGTCTTCCCAGAAATGTGTGTTTGGATCTGAAACTTAGGGCAGGATCATAATACTAGTTAGATTTTTGCCCCAGAAGGGCAGAAACAAAGGGCCAACAAAATTTCAGGTAACTCCAAGGATCTTATCTCCACAGCTTTCACCTAGAGGGCATATGGAAGGAATGGCAAGCATGGAAAGAGCTGGAGAAGAGCTCTGCCTTTAAACAGAGAACAGGACTGCATTTAGCAATTGCTTCATTTACTTCTTCCACTCTGGTCTCCAGACGTTTGCACAGCAGTTTTCCTAAACAAACCTTCATTTTTGTGACTAGTGATCATTTTTCCCAAAGAAAACAGACACAGATACTCTTGTGACCTACTAAACCATGTACAAAATACTTTAAAAATGAACTATATCCTTACAGGTCAGATATTGAATGTAGTGGTTTGACAATTTAGGGAGCATTTATGCTAATGTTGTGCAAATAAAGTGAAGTAAAAAGTTAAAATACTGATTGTGCTGTTTCACACTGCTTTTTAGTTAAAATTTCCTTAAAATATGAAGAGACACCTGAATATATTTGACCACAACAGGAAGCAAGCATTCTCTTCACTCTGATTCTTGACATGCCCTGATTTGGACATAGCTGATCATGGCGCTGGAGAGCATTTTACAGGCTTCAGCTGACATACTCAGTTTGACTTAAACTGATCAGACTTTTCTGTCATTGTTTTCTACGTCCTTTTGTGCTAGTGCCTTCTTTAAATGTTAAAAGAACATGCCCCATTACACTTGATTACAGTGAACATCTTGCAATCTCCTTTCAGAAGAAAGCAATGAAAATATTGCGTTGCAAGACAAGAACAGGAAATAAAAGGCTGTTAAAAAATAAAGGAAAGAGACAGGAAAACCAGACTCAGTAACATAAGTTCTGCATAAAATAGCAAGAAGACTGCAATGTCATTTGAAGTTGTGCTTTAGACAAATATGAATCATTTATGTTTTCTGCCTCAGACATGTAATTTTTTAATCAAAAGCCCAGAGGCTTTTTTTTTTCCTAAGAAAAAAATGTTTTAATATTTTCATTTATAAGATAGAATTTGTGCTTGGCTTTGATCACTAAAATTTTTATTTTGGTGCTTTTCAAGGCTGAGTTAGATAAAAATGCAAAGGTTTCTACTGAAATATATTTACAGTAAAACTATTTTTACTTGGAAAAAATTAATCCTAAATTTTCAGACAGTTTTATCAAGAGAAGGAGAGAAGTTTATGATTTCCCTTTCAGCAAGGGCATCTGTCTGTGTGAATTTTATACATTTTCATTATCTCTGTCTATTTCTAACTTTGTACTTTCCATGCATAGCATCCCTCCTGATGAAGTACCACATTAGTACTAAGGATTGAATAGTGAAGTCCTTCAGCAATTGAATAAGCTTTTCACTAATTTCAGTGTGCAGAGTGTGCTGAGTGGAAAGCAAATAAATGAGATAAATGGAGCAAAACTGGACTATGTATGACTGACTGCTGCCTAGAAACCAGAAGGGACAGCACCTAAATTCTGCCTAGCTCCCAAGTCAACCAGCTTGGGATTGCAAAGACTGCATCTACTTTAATTTGGATCTGGAGTATGTTTTTGAAAGAAATTTGATAAAGAAATGGATTCCATTCACATAAAAGACCAGATGGTGCACTGCAGGATTGAGGAATGATTACAGCTAATCTGGTATAGAAGTCCCAAAGTGAGTGTAGCGTATTGTGTGACCCAATCTGGTTGTTTCTCATGTCTTTCTACAACAGACGCAGTTGAAGTCTTTACTCAATTTGTGTTTAGCAATTTAATGAATATAAAAAAAGAGAAATCCTTAATTTATAAATATATATATATATATATATTTGTGACGAGGGTATTTTAAATCTGTAGTATGGCTAATGGGTGTGATTTTGCTAAAGTGGAGCCAGATAGGTGAGAGAGAGTCAAAGGAATCCTACCCAAAAGACTGATGCCATAGAAACTGAGAGATATTGTCTTGAAAAAAGATAATTTGAGATCTTGTTAGATTCATATATAGGTCATGATTACGAAAGCTGTCCAAAGTTTGCAAAAAATCAACATATTTTACAAGAGCAGCCTCACCTTCCTGTGATTTTTTTTTTCTATATGGATGTTTTTGAACCTTCTAAAGGTGAATATTTTATCAGAAAGATTTCTGCCATTGCACTAGTAGAAACCTTGCTACCAAAGTTAATTCTAGCTCCACAACAGTTTCTAGATTGACATCTCATGTTCACACTGAATTATGATTTAAGTTCCTATTTAAACAAATCCTTCACCTTCTGAAATGGATTATTCAGACTGTAGAACAGATACAGTGTTGCCATATATTCCCAGGACAGTGTTGAGATATTTGTTCCCAAAGTTTAGACAGATTCCCACGTATCATTCATGAAAGTATCCAAGGTATCTTCTGGTCTGTATTTGCCACAACTAAAGAAAGAAACCCCATCAGTGAGGTTGCTCCTGGGTTGGGCTGCAAAAAAAAAAAGAAAGGAAGGTATATTCTTAACATGTCAGCATCATTCAAGATGAAGCAAAAGTTCTAAAAGCTTACACTAACAAACAGGAAGCATATGTTACGCCTAAAGCAAACACAAGTCTTGCTGGATACAAATTTCATGAGCGTATACAAGGAGTCTCTGAGATTTTTTGTATAGTTTTTAACGCGAGCTAAAGAAGCTAGGTAATAAAGACTTTGGCAATGCTGAGAAGAGGAAATGAGAACTATCACTCTTCAAGTGTCTTAAAAAAGAAGAAATGGGAATTGGCTATAACCTGATCTCGTGTGTTTCTATTGGTGCAATTGAAAGCAATATTATTAGCATACAAATTGATATTGTCCAAATGCATTCTTTTGGTTGGAGATAATGGCCAGGACTCTGCAGAAGAAAAGTTCATGTCCTAGTGTAACAGAGGAAAGAAATAAGCAATTTGAACCATAAAAAGCCCTATGTTGTTGCAGAAATGTCACTGGCAAAATGATAAATTTGTAGTAATCTTTCTGTTGATTTGGGAAATTTTGGAATATAACTGTTTTGTTCATCAGTTCTGCATTGTTTTCAGTTCAGGCACTTTTTTCTTTTGAAGTGTTAGATTTTGACACTCTTAGAAAATAGACTATCAGAGAGGTGGATCAGGATCTAAATGCTGCCATTAAGATTTTTAAAATTTTTGTTTTAATGGCAAATCAATGAGAACTGTATCCATGGCATAAGGAACACCTGCAGGTCCTCATTTCACACACATACAGCCATAGTAGCACCACGGCCCAACAACAACATATAATGTTGCTCATCTGAAAGCTAGAACCTTAAGAATACAAAGCCCCAATTCAGCAGTTAAGAACTCTTGAGTGTGTCTTTGAAGCACTGAATTAATCTTCATTAACCAGTTAGGGGAGTCTCTGTGTGACTTTTCAACGGCTTAAAAACTGGGCATGAGTCTAAATATGTTGCTGAACGAAACCTAAATTAGTAGTTAGACTTGGCTTGATCAAAGCCATTTTCGTGTGAGATAGATGTTAAGCAAATTCCACAGCATGGCACGGTGACTCTGGGGGAACTTTGCAGTGCAAAGAGATTACTGCTTCTGGGTGTTTACGATAAACAGTAATGTGAGCTCTATTAGGCATCTAGTTAGAGGTAAAAACGCAAACTGTGTCTGAAGATTATCTGGATAATTAAATTATTAAGTAAACATTATATAAGGTAGAGAGAGGAGGTTGTTATTAATGCTAATATTAAATTTTGACTGCAGAAGGCAGCCAGGTGCCTTTATTCCTCTCCAGGAAATTATTATATCTTGATAAATCAAATTCCCTTCAGTGGCCTTATTGCAATTTCAGAACAGGCATGTTATTAACAACCCTGCATAGTTCTATATTGGAAAAGACAGGAGTTCAGCAAGCTGAACGGAACCTTCAGCAGAGCTGTATAAATCCTGTGGATCAGTGTTACCACTTGGAGTATTAACTAGGACTCTCTTGTTGCGTGTTCACCTCTGGAATTTCAATTCGCATGACTCACTTTCAGAGCATATTCTGGAGGGTAAATCTTCCTGAAAATTAGACCAGAAAATTAAAATTAGTAGGAAGCTAACAATAGTCACCTTCTTCTTGTCCTCACCCACATGTGGTAGTCCATACTGGGCCCTATTCAAATGGTGATAAATTATGCTCCTCAGGACAGTCAGGAAGTCCTTAAAGGAAAGTATGTAGCTGTTCAGGGTATAGATTTTGAGTGAAAGAGACTGTCCTCTTAGCCTACATTTGAGGAGGAAGGCTTTTCTAACTTGACAAGCATCATGCAATCAGAGCCCTCCACTCTTGTGGACTCCTGACCTCATCTTCTTGTAGCTGGGGAGACCCTGACAAATGGAGAACTATTGCAGGGGGCAGAAATGGGAGGACAGAGGAAGGTTTTGAGAGAACTATGTTTCCTCTAGAGCTGTCACATAGATTGATAGAGGAAACACAGCTTCTATGGCAAAGCCATTGCTCACTCCCCATTCTGGCTCCAGGGAGCTGTGCTGAGAAAGCCCTCTTTCTGCCTGGGCGCTGGATGGGCTGCTTAGTTATGTGAGGTATAGCTGCCAGCAGATACATTTCTCATTTCTGGGACAAACTCAGGGTGTCATATATTGTGCTCTATTGGATATTTAATCCTGATAAAAAAAGGCACACAGTTTGTTGAATTGTGTTTGGAAGAATATTGTTGGCATAACTATTCCTCACTTCTCACCAAACAGAGAAAAACTAAACTCCAAAGCATTTTCATAATATAAGTCAATCTGCTCTCATGTATTGGTGTGATCCACTTATGCAGCGATATGAACCACCATCTTCCGTGTTTAGCGAGTATGTGATGCAGCATGCATAGATAGGAAATGTTAAAAAATTAATGTGAAAAAATAGTTGACTATTTTAGTTTTAATTTATACTCAGACAAGAGTTACGATTTCTCTGCACTAGTTGCATTTCAGCTGTTTGAAGCCAGCTGAGACAGCTGTGTGACCACAGCCTCTCAAGAGTGTGATTATTTAATGATAAAACTAATTTTCTGCAGTGACTACTGATTACTATTGCAAAAATTAACGTAAACTGAAGCAGTAAATTTTTGAGCTGAAAGAAGACAGGGTTGGGTACTCAGAATATTGAGCAGCCTTTCCAGAATGGCAGTATGTCCCATAACATAAAATGGCTTGTCAAAATGCGTGTCTGAAGTCGAGTCCAATTTATCTTATAGTGGTAAATTGCCTGCCTAGCTGAAAAAGAAATTCTTTTACGACACTGTTAACATCATAACATTTAGTTGCATATTCCTTAAAGGCAACAGTCACTCAAGTTCAAATGAGTTTTGTAAGCCCTATATTTTACATCCTCTGAGGCAAAGACTCTGTATTAGGAAAGATCTGCTATTTATTTGTATTCAGAGTGGGTCAGACATGATCCTTTGAATCACAGAATCATTTATGTTGGAAAAAAACTTTAAGATCATGGATTCCAACTACACATGAAGGCCGAGCGATGTGGAGAACTCTGAATAGGCTCTTTGGAAATGGAATGGAAGTTAGAGGGAGAGGAAAATATTGTTATGCTGATTTGTATGGCTATGTCAACTGCATATTAAGGAAAGTGTTTGCATAAATCATTATCTTTATATTTGCCCTTATATATATTTTTTTATTTTCCCTGAGTGAATGCTTTTCCACAGCTGAAAGGCCTTACAAGAAGCATCTTGTCTTCAGCATCTGAAAAATCAAACAGATTAAATGACATATTTTCTTACAAGTCACCTGCAAAACTAGATGCTATACACTAAAAAAGAGGAAAAATGCATTTTCATTATTGTGGGATAAATTGTGTTTAAGATAGATACAAAAATGATTTTTAGGGTGGACCTTCTAGCAAAGTGAGCAAAATTTAAAAACTTTTCATTTTTAATCATATCTAAAACTTATAGATCTTGAGACACTTTATTTTTTATTCCCTTTTCTCTTTACTATGCAAGTGTTGAATTTGAGGAGAAAAAGTCCTGTTTAAAACAGTATTTTTGTTTTAAAACAAAACATTTTCAGTCTTCTTGAAGTACAAAATTTGATTTTGAAACAATCAGATTTTGGGATACTTAAAAATAGGGATTTTATGTATACTTCTCTAGAAGTTTAACATTAGGTAAGTTTACTAATAATTTAAAAAAAAAAGTACTTTCAATTTGCAAGTTAGCAGAATCCACAGCAGAACAGTGGTTCCAATTTATGAAAAAAACAGAAGCCTAGAATACTATCACTATTCATAAGCATGGGTTTGCTCTGGAGGTTTTCAATCAATCTCAGTTTTGGAGACCTTACCAGACAGCAGCTGATGATAGTAGTGTAAATTTTGATGTGGTATCAGCATTTCTTGCTAGCAAATTGACTAAAATTTGCAGAATTAAAACTTCTAAATTTTTAGCTGTGCTGCACAGAAAGAAGCAGCCCTCTAAAAACTACGACCAAAGGATAGAGTATGGGGTATAAAGACTGTATTGGGAGTTATTATTACCATCAGTTATTATGCAAATGATTTTCCTTGCTCACAAACACACACACACACACACTTTTTGATTCTAATTTAAAACATAATTGCAGCCCTTGACAGATTGCCACTGACTTTTTTTTCATAGAATGAATTGTAATATTTAAAGTAGGAAAAGATAGAAAGGAACATTATGTCCCATTAATCAACTGTACTAAAACTAACCCCTCCACCCCAAACCCACCCGCTGCTGCATCAAGATGGGTTATGAATGAACAAACCCACTTGGCATTTTAAAAAATGAGGTCGTGATAAGTACATGGAAAAATAAAATCAAGCCCCTTTATATCTGGCAGGATCCTGGCTTTGTAGAAAAGAGTTTAAATCAGAGCAGTAAGATCATAAAAGTGCTTCCAAACCCTTACAAAAGCAAATTATAGTTTTCTGTTTCCTGGCTGTCTTTCATAGCTGTTGTGCAAGTTGTTAAAAATACTTCACCATTTTTCGACAGGATCATGTAGAGGCCAATCATATGAGCTGACTGAAAAAAAAGAGGTGCATCTTTTGACATGAGAGTAGATCTAAAGGAAGCTGTAGAAAAGGATGCACTGTATGTAACTTCAGAGGCAGGAAATACCTATGAGACCAATGGTCAAAATCTGTGGAAGTTGACCAGTTTCTTGCATACAGTCCTCTATTATTTGGGGAGAGGCCAACAGAAGGACATAAAATGGAGTAACGTCCATCCTTTCCTCATGGCATCCATACATAGGACCTCTGAAAGACTTATTTCTCCTTCGCTCTTTTACTTAGGAGATCACTTTTGCAGTTACATATAACTGGGACTGCAAGATCCTTGCTACTTACTCATTAGTAAGGTCCTTACTACTGAGAAAGATACAGGGAGTGGGAATATAAGTCACTGTGTTCAGAAGGGCTGTTTTTTATGTATTGCAGCAATTTAATTACCATGGTAAATTTAGGCCTGTCTGGGTGCCTGATGCCCACCAAGTTGTTCTATCACTCCCCCTCCTAAACTGGACAGGGGAGAGAGAAATACAACAATGGGCTCACAAGTTGAGATAAGGAAAGAGAGTTCACTCAGCAATTAGCATCACAGGCAAAACAGACTCAACTTGGGGGAAATGATTTATCAACATCAATCATAACAGAGCAGGGAAATGAGAAATAAAACCAAATCTTAGAACATTTACCTTCACCTTTCCTCCTTCCCAGGACTCTCCTTCCTTTCCTCCAGTGGTGCAGGGAAGGAGGGTAACGGTCAGCTCATTACAGATGGACTTTGTCTTTGCTTCTTCTCAGAGGGAGGCCTCCTCACACTTCCCACTACTACACTGTAGAGTCCCTCCCTCGGGATAGAGTCCTCTATGAATTTTGCCAATATGGATCCTTCCCATGGGCTACAGCTTCTCACAAACTGCTCCTGCATATGAGGCCTCCCACGAGGGCAGCTCCTCACACCCTGCCCCAATATAGGTTATCCACCAGGAGAACAATCCTTCAGGTACTGACTGCTCCAGCCTGAGTCCCTCACAGGATCACAAGTCCTGACAGCAAACTTGCTCTGGTGTGGGCTCCTCTCTCCCCACGGGCTCCCAGGTCCTGCCAGGAACTTGCTCCAGGTTGAGCTTCCCACAGAATCACAGCCTCCTTCAGGCATGCACTTGCTCTGGTGTGGGATCCTCCACAGGCTGAGAGTGGATCCCTGCTCCCTGGTGGGAGCTGCCTCACTGTGGTCCTTACCACAGGTCACAGGGGAATCTTCCTTCCAGGGCCTAGGCATCTCTTCCTCCTCCTTCTCCACTGACATTGCTATCTACAGAGATGTTTTCACATTCTCACTCCATTCTGCAGCAGCTGCTGTTTAGCAACTGCACAGCAGCTTCTTCTCCTTCTCAAATACATTACTCACAGAGGTGTTACATCAGTCACTAATTGGCTCAGCCTTGGTCAGTGGTGGGAAGCTTCTGGCAGCTTTATGTTTAAAGAAGCCACTGCTGTAGCCTCCCTGCTACCAAAACCTGGCCCAGGCAAAACCACTACAATTACTGTGACCGTTACTGGTGGTAACTGTGTAAATGAGGAGTACCACTTTTTTTTCTGTATAAATTAACATTGCAATGTTTCTCTTCAGTTAGGGATAAATGAACTTAAGCAACCTCAAGCTCTCTCTCAAGCTCTCTCCCAAGCTCTACTCATTGACATCTTGTTTGGTAACACATTTTACAGACAGTGACTTCCTGTAGCCATTCTCTTCTCGAGCTTGATAGTTTAATGCTTTGAACACTTCTCAGGTTTCTGAAACATCCCACAAGAAATCACGTGTTTTCTCTTGCTTTCTACCAGGCACCAATGGAAAGACATATTTACCACATTGATCTTTGCATCATATATTTTATTGCTTAGGTCAGTGTCAGTGTCCTGTAGTCAGTTCTGTATACTCAGTACAGTGTAATACTCTGATGGCTTTCAAACTATTGGAAAAGGCACTTCAGATGTGAAGACTAATTTTGCATAAAGAAAAGACATGATATAATGTAACAACCTGAAAGAATCTTGTGAAGAATAATTTTAGATGTCTGCATATACTGAAGCATTAAGGAAATGTACTTCAGTCATTTAATGTGCATACAAATTTTCAAGACTGGTTTCTTAAAATGTGACTACTCAACACATTATATCCTCTCAACTTGTCTGAGTAATTCAGGTGCAATTCTATTTCAGATAGCAATAAAAGGAAGATGAACAGTTAATAGAGGTAAAGAGAAGAGAGAAAACATTGTCCTTGTAATTGTGCAGTTTTGACTGTAGAAATAAAGACGAACTGGCTTACTTTTTACTGTATTAAAAGTTAATTTTGTATTTAGAATTAATTGTTTTTTTTTTCCTCACTTACAGTTTGAGAAACTGTCATCTTTTTTTGACATTGCTTGCCATCTAAGTTCATGAGATTGGGGTTCAATTGCCTTAACACAGACAGGTATTGTTAATTTAGATCTTTGAGGTGTGTGTCTGCTTGCCTCTATTAGAAGGATCAAAGTTTCACCTGAGTCCTGGATTATACCTGCTTATACCCAACGAAGTCTCAGACATCTGACAACACCCACAATCGTACTAGGTTTCTGTGCTGAGGCAACTGAAATCCATTAAAAAAAATCTAATTTGAAATTACTTTTACACATTTACAAAAGTTATTGATTTTTCCTCAATGGTTCAGTATGGACATTCAGTTTATTGCTTCATATCTGGAAACTATTACTTGTGCCTTGTAACTGATCTCCTAAGTGATATTATTTCTTTTCTTGCTTAGTAACTTGAGATAAAACATTGTTAAACTCACTGTAAACCAGAAATTACGTGCAATTTTGGGGCGTGTTGGTTATGGTAAGAATTACCCATCCAGGACTCAAAAATTCACAAAGTGTTACTAGTGGTTTGCTACATAATTTCTGATTTGTCAGCTATATAAATGGTTCTGTTGAATAGTTCCTAGTAACTTGATTTAAAAATAAATTATTTTTAAAGAGCGTAGAAAATAGATACGAATGAGAGTAATATTCAGGTTTCACTGTGTTGGTTATTTGGGAAACATGGCCCTGCAGCATGAATCATACAAATATTCAGCACTGTGCTGACTGCAAAATTCATAACCAATATAAAATTAAGACAGTTGACACTGTTTTTATCTGGTTATACTGTCTTTTTGCGAGTTTTCACATTAATGAAATTAGACCACCTCAACTTTATGCGAAACAAACTTGGGAAGAATTGTGAACACAATAAAATGAAAATCTTTTGAGAACTTTGCACTCAGACAGTATGGAGATGGGGAGCAGTATAAAATCTAAAGACAAATTTGAATAAATGTTCAAATATTCCCCCAGCACACATTTATAGTATTTGCAACTAGTCATCTGTTCCCTACAAAGTTATGTGCTTTGGAAACCAAGCAACAAAGACTATGGTAGAAAGGCTAATCAATTATACATGAGTCTCATATTGGAGGATTTTTATTAGCCCTAGAAGACTATATTAACAGCTCCACTGTATGTGCACAGTAAGAATGTGAAATGCTTACAGATTTTTGTAACATAGTACTGTTTTATACCACAAGCAAGACAGTCTGATCTTCGCAGAGACTATTTCCAGGTAGAGTGACCAAAATTGTAAGTCTCTGAAGGGCTGTAATTTTGGTAAACAACACCATTTTCATGTATTTCCTGTAAACTGTACATCATGCACATACCCCATATTTTATTAAATTACTGCAGAAACAGGAAAATAGTTATTGATGGGGATAAGGGAGTAATTCTGGTGTATCCATTCAATAGTCTTGTACAGTAGTTTGCTGGGCTATTGCATGCAGATCAAGCTGCATACAAACGTAGTCTTGGTACTTGCCATGTTATCTGGATTATGAAATTATTAATTTTTTGATAAATGCAGGTGTCTGAACCTACTAAGAATTTTCTATTGTATTGCACAGCTTTTATGTCCTTGAAGAACTGGTGTATACAAGTGTCTGAACTATATGAACTTTGGAAATCTTTATTATAGTAGTTTGGTGATGATAGGAGAGCAAAATAGATATGCAGATTCTCTCAAGCTGCAACAGTGAACAGGCTGCAGAAGGAAGTCAGCTTGGAATTTCTACTGTTTTGAGAAGTTTTTGATTGCTTCAAGAAATACCTCAATTCTGGCATATTTAGTTAGTAAATGTTACATTGCCTGAACCAGAATAGTTTAATGATTGTCCATATTTTAATTTTTAGGAAGGAACAATTTGCACTGTGTTAGGTGGAGTTGTGTCCTTTCCAAGGCACATGTACTCCTATTTTTCCTGTTTTGGAAGTAAACCCTTAGAACTTAACAATTAGGCTTGATGAATGAGTCTACAAAAGATGAAAATCAGAGGACAAGTTGTGAAAGTGTGAGCACGAAAGATGGCTGGGGATTAGTTCCTTGTTTTAGCTGCTTTTTGTTTGCTTGCTTCTCCATTGATTTGTTCGATACTTGTTTAAACATTTTTGATTTTAATTTTTCCAAATTTAATTTGAGAAGGTCAGTCTATGTCACAGTGTCAATGAGAGGGTATTACTGGGAAGGTTAAGTTAATTTACATGGAAAAATACTTCCTCTCATAATGTAAATCAGAAAGAACACAGTAGAAAAAAATTGCTTCTGTTATACACTAATTATAAATGAGGTTTAGTGGAAAATTTATATGCTCATTTGGAAATGATCTCTGTTTTTTGCCTTGGAGTGCTGAATGGTAATTAGAATAAAAGGTGTTCCTGCAGTGGGGCCAAATGCGCTACCAAGGCTGTACTGCACAAGCCCCATGATTTCCATAGTGTGTAACCCCTAAGCATCAACTCATATTTTCCAATTAGGAGTGACTAATGTTCCTCTACGTGTGGCAAAAATATAATCAGTCATTTATCTCTGCTGGAAGCACATTAACAGAAGCTATCGCTAAAGCTATAATTTTTTTCTTTTTTTAAATTGTAGGTCTTTGCTTTGACTGAACATATCTCATACTATTTTTTATTTTTTAAAAAAAAGCAAACGTGAACTTTTTAGGATGAGGTATAGTATAGCACAAGGTTTGGCCTGTGCGAAAAAGTTGGTTGCCGAGTAACAAAAAGGAGAAATATGAGGAAATAACTAAAATAATAACAGTCACTTAACTACATGTAGTTTATAATGTATAACTTGCAGTGTGTGAGAAGGGTAAACCAAAGACTGGACCAGAGATGCACTGGTTCCAGCATTGAGTGAGTGAGTCTGAGCTAAAAGCTGTCAAACAGCATCTGAGCCAAGCATTTGAGTATGGTAGCAGTATTAACTCCCTCAAAGGACATTGTCTGAGCTTCTGGAAGTAGAACAAATATCCTTTATGGCATCTTACACTCTATAAGATTATTTGAACAACAGAGTTGTACATAATTGGCCCATCATCTATGCTCCTTATGGACTGAGCTGCTGCAATTTTCCCATGATGAATATCTATCTATATTACCCTGAAAGTATGGTTAGCAGCATCAAAATCTTTGCTTCTAGTGTTTGTAGTATTTCTTGGATTACAGTCTTTGGCAGAGCTAATTAATACAGCCTATAATCATTTATTTATATGTGTAAGTGATGAGAAAAATGATAAATAAATGTGTAATATTATGCACTACAAAGGGATTACTCAAAGATCAAGTTAAACATATGCAGGATGTTGGCAGGACTGAGACCATTGATTTAGACTACCTCATATTCATTCAGGAGACTGCAAAATTGTCTTGAGCTGGATACTGTGTTATCCCTCAAGGTTTTGGTTTTTGTTCCCCTCCTCTCCCCAACTATTCATTTGTTGGTTCTTGACCCTTTGAACGGTAAAGACTGCAACATCCTCAAGTGAGTAGGAGGTTCCTTCTCGTCTTACTTTCACATGAAGAACAGTGTTTGTAAATGTGGCAAGATTAACAAATCAGGCATTAGAATCGATAATAAAAGAACTAAAGAATAACTAGAGTGGAGAAAAGGAGCAGTAGATGGTAATAAGAGAGAATCCATAACAGATTGGCTAAAATAAGGCATTTCTAGGCAATATGTCTTTTCTAGCTTGGGTGATCTTTAAATGGCTTTGTGTCAACACTTAAGCCAAGTGTCCTGGAAGATCGCAAGCAGACTGTTGTGTCAATGGAAGTCTGCTGCATGCATTCAGTCAGGACAGCACATTGTCTACGGACAGCTTATGGTTTATAAATGAACCTTCAAATGTTTGATGTTTGGAAATCCACTTGAAAATAAATGTTTCATCCAGAAACCTAAACCCAATGGTACTTGGCCAGTACTGCTCTTTAGAGCATTTCAGTGTGTAAGTAGCTGCCCAGTTTCTTTTCTTGAGTGTCCTCTTCTGATTCAATAAGCCATAATCCTCTTTTTGATGTTTGAACACAGCATTTCCCAAAGTTATGGCAGAAGGCTGTAATTAAATGTGTAGTTCTATACAGCTCCAAGAATCTCTAAAATACCTGGCTGAAGCTAGAGTCTGACACACACCAGAAACTGCAGGAACTAAAATGGCTTTCCTATTCTCAGTGACGTGAACTATATTATCACTCCGAAGCCAAACACCTTTGCTGAATATAGTCTGATACCTGCTGATGCCAGTAATTGCAGTTACTCTGCTAAAATAAGCAAAAAATGATCGTTGTCACTGACAATCTGCTCTGAGATAACAGCTCTTGCAAACAAAGCACTTGATACCATGGTAGCATGTGCTAGTGTCACAAGATGATATGCACAATTATTCTGAAGGCTTCAAGCAGATATAAGACACCTGGCATGTCTTTACTGTGCAACATCTGAAGGAAGCCATTTCTTTGCTGTCCATCTCTAGTGGACTACTTCTATATTATTTGGTCATAACGTGGTTTGGATTTCAGTGTTTTGCTCTAAAACACAGTTCTTTGCCAGACATTTCACTTTAATTGTACGCGATTTGTTTTAATTCAAAGAACCAGAAGGTTGAGCTATTTTGAGCTGACAATTTGATATAACACTGGAAGAATGTTTTACCTTGTTATAAAGATCTTTGGAGACATGTTATTCTTATTTTCATTTTAATGGTTCAGGCTTTGTGTGGTATGCACAGTTAAAAACAAATATCTTTGCAATACCACGGAAACTGATGAGATTTTTGGAGACAATGAATGTGTTGTAGCTCTGTAATTATTTCAGTTTGCTCAGGGAATAAAAACTAATAAAACTAATGCTTATATTTATCCAACAGTGTGTCTCCTTCTGCAGATTGCCAGGAGGAAAAGTAAAGCCCACTCACAGTGCACCAGATGTGCACAACTGCGTGTACAGAGCTGTGAATAAATCTAAGAGGCAGACTTCAGCACTGTATTTTTCTTCATCCCCTACAATGTGTGTGAGAAGAGTGCCTTCATGGCACCGTGCACAGAGGAACTGGGAGAGGAATGAATACATATATTGCCTTCAGCCTGATAGGCCTTTGGGTCTCTGTTCACCCTCCTTGAGTGCCTAGCTGTCCCCACGTTTGGTCACAGAGGTACTGCTGCTACCCCATCTGCAGGGCACGCTGCCAGCTGCTTCCTCCTGACCACATCTTTTTCTCATGCTGTTCATGGGACTTCTAAATAATGTAATTTACTACTACTTAGCTGTTTAATACCAAATGAGCTATAGTTAAGTAATTATGAAAGTTTTAATGGTGTTTGTATGGGGAGAGAGAGAAACCTTTATAAACACTGCCAGTATGAGGATTTGCTTGCTGTTGAGGTACCACAGCTGTATCACTTACAGCTGGCAGGAGCTACCACTGTGTTCTGCCGGTAAAACCAGAATAAATATCTATTGCCTTATCCTCTAATTTATTCCTTACCAGCATGGTTGTCTGTAATATTTTTTCTTTTTTATCCCAGAGATTATAAGCTGTCTAGACCTTTCTTTGTGTTAGCTTTTTTGTAAAACAGAGTGCACAGTGGGAAATGTATTCTGGAAGAAGGTTCTTAAATATTGATAGAATGCAAGTAGGAAGTAGAACCTTTCTTACTGACTTTGCCTTTCATTGTTCAGGGTAGGAATGCTGCATTGTGTTGATGTCATTTAAAAGAAGAAAGAGGAGTTTTTTGCATATCTGCTTTTATATAATGTTTGTTATGGAATTAAAGTAGAGGTTCATATAGAAATAACTACCCTAAAATACATACTGTTAATCACTATATATTTGTCCTCCCTGATATTAAAAGCTATGAACATATAAAGCAGTGAGGATAAATCCTACTTATTGCATACTTTCACATGTGCAAATCCATACAGTTCAAGATCTACTGTGAGCAGCTGCCACCTGCTAGAAGTAACTCTCCAGTATAAGTGTGTGTGCTTACCTGCCTGCATAACTACTGTAGAACTTCATGCTGAATCTTATGATTTCACAGATGTGTTTTTCAAAGTGATAACGAAACATGAGATGAAATGCTTGAGGAGAATTTGCTCTTGCTAACAAAAATCAGAGGTGCATACACTAAGATGGTTAAAAAAAAACCAGTCTTTGGTCTACAAGTTAAGCACTAAAGTTGAGAAAAGTTTAGAAAGGCAATGTTAATGCTGGATTTTTATGAATATATTGGTAAATTTTTAACATCATTGGGAAATATTAGCACTTTGAGTAGAATAAAGAAGCTGTTTGGAGCCCTGTCTTTATTCACTTTTTCTGTCTTGTTTGTGATTCATGAAATTGGGAACATACATGTGCAGTCAACATTGTTTCTTTACTATGGATAGTCCATATCCAGTCACAATTTTCTGGTCTTATTGGGTAGTGGTCAGGTATGCATTAATTCTGATACATGTGCTTGAAAGATCTATTCAAGTATCAGAAGTAAGAAGACTCTCTATGGTATTGCTAGTAATTAGTGACAGTATATGTTGTCTCAGGGCTTGCTAGACAAAGAAACTGCATACATTACACTAGACACTGAATAAAAATAAGCTCTTTAGTATAAAACCTGGAC
This sequence comes from Urocolius indicus, assembly GCA_013401255.1. Lineage (NCBI taxonomy): Eukaryota > Metazoa > Chordata > Aves > Coliiformes > Coliidae > Urocolius > Urocolius indicus. The sequence continues at coordinate 26,823 of WBNH01008992.1, forward strand.
TTAAACCAGTGTAACTCTTAATCATTTGAAGAGTCTTGCCCAGAATGGTTAAGGCTCTAGTGTTGCTTGTAAGTCAAAACACATGAAAGTAGTGGTACAATAAAATGAACTCAGCCTTCAAAACTTCAGCCGTATATATATGATTAAGATAATTTACAACAGAGGATTATTTTACCTCTTCAGGAAAAGAAGAGGCAAGAGGCAAGAGGCAGGATTGGGAGCAGGGGCTATACCAGACTTAACTTAGATTACACTTATACCATTTATTGTTTGTCCCTGGTAAAACTCTGAGCATTTGGATAAGAGTCTCAGTGTCCAGGCAGAGGGATGGGTGCTTTATGCAGTGACTTGCTTGTACTCTTCTTCCACTTATATTGTATAACCACATTATACCATGCTGACGTCAAACACTTTTGATGGAACATAATTTGCAAAGATGGTAGACATAATTCTGGACAGAAAAAAAGAATTTTATGCATAGAATGAATATGAAATGCATAAAAATGCATTTCTGTCACTAACAATGTCTGAGAATGTGGTTTAGGAAACTCCTGTGTGACAACCACTGAAAAAATGTGCTTGCAGTGAATATTGTATTAATTTTCATAGGAAACAGGATGAGATGAAAATGGAAAGCTGAATTTGCCAGCCAGCTTCCAGAGGCATTGCATATCGTTGCCCTTTAGGAAATGTGTGGGAGAAATACATTTTCAAGGAGCTTACAGTGTAGCACTTGGCAGTCATGTTAATCGTGAAGTGGTTAAAGGAACATGAGCGTTTAATGGGGTGATTGTTTCAATCATCTCTGCTTCTGTATTTGAGGAATTCAGTGGCATCAGAGACATCCCAGCTGCCTCAAGCACAGTGAAGCTGTTTCCTGAGTCTTCTATGCTAGGAGGCTTAAAATAGCAAAGAGTGATAATGCTTTGTCCTTCTGAACTCCTTAAGGTTTCATGGTTGTATAGGCAAAGTGACTCACAGCTTTCCTACAGCCTTTAAGCATTTTTATGCAGAGAAAATTCGAAGTGCTGAAGTGCTAAATTGTCTGAGCTCTAAGCCAATTTACTTCCACAAGCATAGTAGTTTAAGCAGTTGAACATAGCCAGAGGTTCCTGTTGAGGACGAAGTACTTGCAAAGCTTTTGTAGCTGGCATATTTCCCATGTATTGGTCTAGCTTTTGCTGGTCATACCCTGTAGCTTGACATAACTGCAAAGACACTGTGCCTTCACCAGCAGAGACAAAAATCTGCATGTTTGAAGACTATTGTACTTTTAATTTGTTTTAGAGCTCAGTTCCATAGATTTCTGCTGTGCATGTGTAAGTGTGGATATCTAAATAGCTTTCCTTTGTGAGTCAGTGGTCAGAGCTAAAACTCCTACAATTTGCTTATGAAAGGCATTGTAATGTCATGATTCAATTACAGACTGCACCAAAGCACCACAAAGACCCCCTCACCCACTCCCCTTCTCCCCACCTTCTGTAGGGTAGTGGAGGCCCCAGCAAGACTCTAGAAGAAAAGAGTCTTGTGGATTGAGAGAAGGGCAGGGAGAGCCCACTGATAATTATGGTTCTGGGTAAAACAGACTTAATTACTTGACTTAGGGAAGAAAACAAGAACAGTTTAATTCACCATCAACTAGAAACACAACAGACAGAAAGCAAATTCGGAGCAGGATGATGAGAAAAATTGCCACTCTTTACTACCACGTTTCCCCATCCCTCCATTCTTCCCAGGCTCAGCTCCCTGCTCCTGATATCTCTACCTCCTCTCCTTCAGCAGGAGAGGGGGGCAGGGAATGGGATTTGTCCCTCATGGATGGTCTCTGATGCTTCTTTCTCCTCAGAGAAGGAGGACTCCTAACATTCTCCTCCTGCCCCAACCTGGGGTGCCTCCCACAAGATACAATCCCTAATGAACCTCTCTGGTGTGAGTCCTTCCCATGGTCTGCAGCATCTCACAACCTCCTCCCCATGGGTCTCCTACCCAGCAGCACAACTCCAGGCACTTTCTGCTCCAAAGCTGCCTCTCCACAGAGTCATGGCCTCTTTGGGCACAGCCACTCCCTCTGACCTGGGCTCCTCCATGAACTACTGGCAGAGCTCAGCTCCACTGTTACCCTCCACAGGTTGCAGGGGAACAGCTGCCATCTCACCGTGGGATGCAGGGTAGTCTCTGATCCAACACAACTACTTATCCTTTCCTTCACTGGTCTTGGGGTCGGCATGATCACTTCTCTCTAATCCCACTCATTCCACCTCCTCCAAACCCTCTCTTCCTATTTCTCATCCTTAAAAAGTGATTGTAGAGGTGCCTAACTGGCTCAGCCACAGAGGTGGATCCAACTTTGATGTGGGGTAAGTTTAGAGTAACTTCTTATGGGGTGACCCTGCAGTACCTCACTCATGACCCCAATAGGCTCCAGACAAACACAACACAAATGTTGAACATGCTGTGAATTGAAAAAGATATGTTTTAAACAGTTGAATCTTTGGATAGTCACCTCAGTATTTATGTATTCAGTTACACATGATAGCTGGGTAGCCAATAGTGCATGAAGATGAAGATGGGTTTTCTGAGTAGCAGAACAAAAATTGAGCTAGAGACCTGAAAGCTGATGATACAATTTCTAAGCTTATTGCTATCAACTTCATAATCAACAAGAATAAATATTGTGCAGATGAAAATCCAGTTCACTGTGTGATGGCACTGGCAATGCAGCATAAAGAGAAGCCCAAGTGAAGGTTTTTGTCTTTTTGTTATTGTTGGGTTTTTTTGTGGGATTTTTTTTTTTCATTTTTTAAGTTAGCTATGAGTAGAACATATCCTCAGTGCATACAGGGTGAAGTTCTGCTGAGTAATGCTAGGTTTGTACATGTACTTTTCTAACAATGCTCATAAAATTGCTAAAATTTCTCTATACAAAAAGCCATCAGCAGATTCAGAAATAGCTAAGAAAGTGGGAAAAGTACAAATATTTGTTTTCAAGCAAGTAGTGATGTATCAGGAGATGGTTCTTAAGGTGTTGTCTGCTGAAGTATGAAACAAGAGGAAACTTGTGCCACTTTGAGGCAGTGCATTACATGGTTGGCTTTATTCTTTGCTATTACTCTCAATTTTCACATTCAGAATCACATACAAACCACTTCTGAGATATGAGACACATGATATGAAATCTGCTTTAGCCTCATAGATGTATAGTTTCTGGATATTTGGAACACTAGATGAGAAAAGGTTTGTTGATCCATTGTATTATTCTTATTCCCCATCACTGGTGGCATTTGCATGACATTGGTGTGTCACCAAGATTATCAGGGGACTGGAGCATCTTCCTTATGCCCTTGTGGACAAGAAGGGCAATAGCATCCTGGGATGCATCAAGAAGAGGGTAGGTAGCAGGTCAAGGGAGGTTCTGCTCCCCCTCTACTCTGCCCTGGTGAGGCCTCATCTGGAGTCCTGTATCCAGTTCTGGGCTCCTCAGCTCAAGTGGGGCAGGGAACTTCCAGAGAGAGCCCGGCACAGGGCCAC
>WBNH01008993.1:0-35866 GCA_013401255.1 Urocolius indicus
GGCTGGGGCTGGAGCAGCTCTGTTCCTTCAGTGAGTAAAGTCTAACAGTGTGCAAGAGGAGACAGCATCTGAATTGCATCATCACAGAGGGTAGAGATCCCTGCTTGCCTGTTGGGGATCAACTTGCTGCTTGTGTTCCCCGTGCACCAGTTGCCTTTGTAGGTAAGGAGACACCTTGCTCTCCTTGTTTCTGAATTGCCCTTTCCTTTGCCACCTTCTCTGTCTGCCAGCTGCAATCCAGCCTGTGATTGCCGAGGGTTCTGGACTAGTTGTCCCACTCAAGGACACTGAATTAAGCTTCTGTGTCACCTTGTTCAAGTGCCTGATTGAATTAAACCTTCCCTGTCTGGATGGAGTGATGGATCTCTTCCCTTATTTTCTCGTCTCTCTCTTTGTGTGTGTGTGTGTGTGTGTTTAGAGAACTCCAATTAGAAAGTTAGTGTCTCCTGTAGGATTCTGAGAGGAAATAAATCATCTTTGAAAGACCATCCTTGGGGCCAGAGGAGCTGTCACCTCCCAGGTCTCAGCTGGGCTTGTTAGATTAATCTCTGCTGAGGAGCACCTGGGGACAGCAGCAGCCAGGGGTGTTTGGGACCCAGTCATGGGTGTCTCCTAGTAAAGGATCTTTTCCCAACCAAAGGTTCTTGCTGCTCAGCCTCATTAGATGGCTAAGTTAGGGGAAAAGAGCATCTGTTTGTTGTGTAAACAAGAGGCTTGGTTGAAAGTATCATCTAGAAAGTGTTTGTGATAGAGAAAATGTGTATTTTCACCATACCTGGATGCTTTTAATCCACATCAGCCTTTACCAGGAAGCCAATAATTAATCCTTTGTGACTTTCTCCTCTGGGTGTCCTTTTCACCCCAGACAGTTCTTGGCACATATTGCCAGGGAGGATGGGATCTTTCTGGGATCTCACCAGGCTCCCAGGTCACATCAGCTTTCTGTCTGTCCACCAAGGTCTGTGTGATTGTGCCTTTTTCCAAGACCCACTGGATGTGAGCCTCTTGTGTCACTGAAGGGAATCTGTGAGGGTATTCCCACCCTTTTTGTGGCCAGGCAAGCCCAGTACATATTCTTAGAAGGCAAACGGAGTGTTTTTCAAGGCTGCCCAGTCAGAGGAACGTCGTTCAGAGTGCGTGGGATGGAATCTGGGCTCGAGCTGGCCTGTGAGACACAATCTCCACAGAACAGTTTTATTTACTCTGTGCCACTCTTCCCCCTCCAGTCAAGGATGTTCTCTTGCAACATAATTGGTCCCAGTTCCCACCTTAGAAAGCTGTGATATTCCCTGTGCTGCAGCTGCCTTTAATTTTTGGGGGGATTATTAAAGTTCATGAAAACAGTCACGTTTTGTGCCATCTGCTGCTTGTGGTGGAGCTGCTCCTTGTGCAGGCTGTGGGCTGGGCACTGGAGCAGGAGTCAGGAGCATCCTCCCTCTGACTGCACCTTCTCAACCTTCCTTCCCTCCCTCCTTTTGCTTGCCTGGATTTGCTTTTCTGAGCAAGGATTCCTCTTGCCATCTTGTTGTCTAGTGTAATTAGTCTCAGTCTTGGTTTAGGATTCTCATACTGCAAACGCTAAACAGTCCTGTTAGAGTCTGGCAGAGGAGCTGCCTGTTCTGTCCAAGGGCACAGAAGATCCCAGCGTGACTGTGGAAGAGATCACAGCTAACCTAGACCTGGGGACTGCCAGGAGAGAGCATTAGAAAGCGATTTTGGACATCTACTGCTATGGGAAGGAATACGGATTGACCTGTTTTCACAGTATCATTGCACAGGGAATTTGTAGCACATCCCATCTTGTCCCATCTTGCTTGTTGCAGACACGAAACGTTGTTGTTTCACACGAGCTCCCTTGCAACCAGCACCACTGGTCCTGTCTGTAACGCACCGAACCATTCCTGTTGCTTTTTGAGGCTGAGAGGATAAAGCAGAGCTCAGAAAGAGGGAAAAAAATAACCAAATGAAGGGAAGGAGCTGCAAGTGGTTTAACATTCCACAAAGTTTCTCTGAGTCTTCCCAACCTTTAATTGAGTCAGGAGCATAAAATTGAGGAGGGGAGCGAGGGAGAGCGTGCGGAGCGGCGCGAGCCACTTGAATAATTTATTGTCCTTTGAAGTTGCAAGAGAAATTTCAGCTGCCTTGGGGAGTCATTTCTCCCCATTCTGAAAGGGTTTCTCCTTATTTTAAACTCATTCAGAGGATGATAGTTTTGCATTTTCTGCATAATTAATGAGCACATCTCTCATTCCCCCCCCCCAACCTCTAACGAGCGGTGGGGGGATGGAACTTGGTGGGTTTTTTTAATTAATAAAGTCAAATTAATTTCTCCATGTCCTCTTCCTCCCTCACCTCCATTAGAATGAGTGGATTTATTCATAAAGTAGTCTGAGCCTGCTCTTAAGGGTGCCAGCACTTACAAATCTGTAGCCTGGACTTTGATTTGTTTGAATGAATTTCTAACCAGACCGTGTAAGGGGTTTGGTTTTTTTCAGTGGAGCTATTAAAGATCACCTTGAGACTGGCTCTCACGTGATCCCTCACTCAGCCAGGAGCATCCTTCAGCTCCTCTTTTTGTCTCTCTGTCTGGGTAGGATCTGTTTGGTTTGAGTGCTTTCTGTGTGGGGTTTTTTTTTCCCTTAATGAATGCTGTCACAATCCCCTTTAAGATCTGTTAATTGTGGTTAATTCCAGTAGTTGCCACTTGAGGGACTGCCTTCACCTGAAAGGGAAAGGCATCTTCTGCCCTGGTGCCTTCCAGGGCTGCATTACAGCCTTCTGATAAGAAGCCATCCCTTTCATCTTTTGGCAGGTGTCAAACATGAACAGAAACCTGTCCAATTAAAAAGAAAAAGAGAAAGGTCACCTTCCTCAATCACAGTCTTTGATAGGAGAATGTAAGAGGCCCTTGCTGCTGCTTTTCTGTGGTTCCACTTCTCCCTCTCTCATATGTTGTTGCCCTTTTTCTAATTGAATCTCTAGTTATCCCAAAGCTGAAGTGGTTAGGTTCCCACTGCTTGCAGTTCTCTGCTGTTGTTGGATTCTCACAAACTTGAACGATGGGTGCTGGGGCTCAGAGACAGAACTTGTCTTGACTCCTGTGGCAGAGGTCAAAGTTCATGACTGTTAAGGGTCGTGTTTATCCACTAGTTGTGGCTTTTTTAGGTATGGTTTCTCGTTTTCTATCTCCCATCTTGAGCTCCTTGGACATTCCAGTCCCAACACTGTCCTTCAAGCTCACAGCATACTGTTAGGACCCAGGGTAAGGTGTTTTAAGCTTATACACCCAGAATCTCCTTTTGTTCCATGGAAAATGTGGACTAAGGTCTCTTACCAGAAGTTGGATAAGAATGAGGTAACAAACCTTTGAAAACATCCCACATTCTATGCCCTGGGACTTGTACCTTGCCCTCTCCCTGGAGACCAGGAGACTCCCTCTCTTGCCTGAAAGAAAGAAGCAGACAACAGCTAATAGTAGCTTTTCTTTACAGAAATGAGTTTTTATCAGAGTATTATTTTCTTTCCCTGATGTGCCTTTCATCCCCTAGATGGTTCCTACACCCCTGGATTAGGTACCAAATGGGGATCATTCACCTGCTGTGGCTTCTTCTGAGCTGGCAGTGCAAGGCAAGGGACAGGGCTCTGTGTTTACATCTTGTCATGCTGCTAAACCAAGGATCGGAACTGATCTCCCTGGTCACATCCTTGGGGCTTCCAGCACTGTGCTTTTACTGAAAGACCATGAGATGCAGAAGCTTGTAGCAGTTTGTTTTCCCCATTGCTGCTGACTCTGCTGTCACTTTTCAGTGGCTGAAGACTTGTGCTGGGCTATATTAAGATGGCATGGCCCCCCCAGGAGTTGGCATCTATGCTCATTAAGCTTTTTCTTCCTTCAGACTTGTCCCACAGGAGATGGTTTTTCATGTTCTGGTATTCCCCATAGACTCAAAGATTCTTTAGTGACTCAAACTGAGCAGTGGAAGTTGAATAAAGAGCCAAGCTCTTTCTTGCAGTGTCTTTTCTAGGTAGAAGGTAAACTGAGCTTCTCCAGGATGCCAATATCAATGACATGGCTGGAGCAGAAGCTGTCCTCACAACATGGCAAGGGGAGGGAGAGCTCCCTGCCTTCAGCTTCTGATTGCAAACCATCTGGGATTGCTGTCATGACACTGATGGACAAGGGGCCCTCATTAAGTTGCCAGGATAGCTCCTTGGGTTTCTTATTCTTGCTCTGCTCTGGGTTATTATGCCTTGTTATAGGACTTATGGACAAATATGGAATGAGTTGTTGTTACAGTTGATTGAAAGCACTTGTTTACCCCCAGGCTCCTGGTCTGCCACGTTGCTGAGGCTTCATGTGTTTCTGTGCTTGCTGGCCCTTCAGCAGCTGATCCCAGGCCTGCCATCTTAACATGACAGCATTGCATGTCTGCTTTAGCTCTTGCTGGTCATAAGGAACAGCTTTCTTCCAGGCACTGTGTTGTCATGCCAGAAGTTGAATGAAAATCCTGTCCAGGGGTCCATCTGCATTACCAACAAACCTGCTCCTTTGCCTCTCAGTTTGATTTGTAGCAGCAAGGGAAGCTGAAATCACCCTGTGCTGGACACAGTCAGTGAGCAGAGAGAGAAGCAGTTAGTACACCTGAATCCTTCTCCATCTGAATTGGTTAGAGAAGGGAGGTGGGGAAACTGAAGCATGGGGAGAGGATTTATGTGGAGTGAGGGCACAGAACATGTTGAAAAGCAAACTCAGTCTTGTACTTTCTACATCACATTCACTCCTGTGCATGGTCCATGTGCTTGCTAAATGCTGCCTCTGTGCCATCCTTTCTGTGCTCAGGCCTGTTCTGATGCTGGGCACCGTCTGCCTGCCACATTTGCTCTGCTCTTCTGCCAACATACAGATCCTTTCACTCCCACTGTTAATCCCTTATTTCTCACTCATTAAACTGAAGCCCACGTAGTGCTCCAGGCTTCCACCATGCCACAGCTCTCATGGCATGGGGCAGTTTCATGTCTGAGATACCAGATACCCGTTTTGCTGTGTTACCAAGGGAGGGAAGAAGGTGATCCAGAGATCAGAGAAGGTGATCTGTCTCCCCATGGGACAGGGACAGCTCTCTGTTCACATCCTCTGTGTGCTTATCATAACAAACATTTGCATAAATTACCATTGGAAGAATGTTTTCCTTGGCTGGATCAGGGTGCCAGTCAGGGACTTGTTCTGTGGCAGTGACAGGTCCCCTTTGGGCTGTGGGGACAGGCAGATCCTTCCCATGCATATGGATGGACCATGGTAGCCTGGAGAAGCCCTGCTGAAGCTGGATGACTTCATACTAGCTGCTGTTTCCATATGATAAGACATGGTCCCATCCCTGAAAACTAGCAGTTTAAACAGAGCAGAAGGAAGGATTTTGCTTCCCCTCCAGCAGGCAAGATAATGTGGTTTTTCTCACCTTGGGTGTCAGAACTAGGAATAGATCTCAGTAGCCTCAGTCTCATCCTGCCTCCACTGCTGCAGGCTCATACCTTCTCTTCCAGAGGGTCTGTAGCTGACTGCATTGCAAATAGGAGCCTGAAGGCTGCATGGGATGTGCCAGATCCTCCAAATGACAAACCTCATGGCAAGAACAGCTTGGCATGGTGCTGCCTAGGGAGGGTCTGTGTCTCATCCTGGCTGAGGGGAAAGGTGGGAGCTGGCAGGTGCAGAGAGGTGTCAGAGGACCATGTGTTGGGGTTGTTGGAAAGCCAGTGGGGTTAAAGCTGTACCAAATGAGTTCTTGATCTTTCTCACCCATTTTCTGCTTATGTTAAATCCCATACTGAGTTGCATCCTTCACTGCTCTCCTTCCTTCTCTGGAGCCTAACAGGAAAAGAGAGGGTATAATCTTTCAAGTGCCATTCCCTCATGTCCAACTGGGCAAAAGCCTGCATTCACTGGTGTGTGGAGCAGCTTTCCTGAGGCAGGGGAGGGCTTTGGTGCACCAGCAGCAGGAGGACAGCAAGGTGGAACGATTTCACTTGGGAACAAAAAATGTCCCTGATCTTTTTTTACCTTCCTTTCCCCAACCTTGCCAGTCCCATCTCCCTGAAGGGAGCCAAGAGCTGCTGACAGTAAGAGGAAGTCTCTGTCTGAAGCCTATAATTATCCTGTCTGCCTTCCCAGAAAAGGCCAGTTGGGGAGCGAGTGTGCTCCTGCTGCACAGCCCAGCCCTGTGCTCTGCTGCCTCCCCAATTACTGCCTAATGGACTTTTTATGATGATAAGAAGACTGGGTTGGGGAGAAGTTATTGACAAGGAAATGGAATATAATTCACTCCCTGTTTGTTTGTTCTGTCAGAAAACTCTCATTTTAATTTTATTGGTGAGGCACCGAGAAACAGCCCTTGGGAAGAAAAGTGCCCAATCTGTCAGTAAAACCCTGGCTTTCAAGGGGACCAGAGTCTCTGCAGGACTTCTCCAAGGGGTGCTTTTAATCTTGAGTGTCTCCACAGAACCTTCCCCACAGCCTACATCAGTCCTGCTCCCAGTCTGCAGCTCTCGCTCCTCTCACGAAGAGAAATGGAAATGATGGAGCCATCTTTCTTGCCTCTACCCCTCTCACAAGCTCCCCCGCTCCCTAATGCCTCTGCTTTGAAACACATTCCCATTCCAAACATCACATTCTTGCTCCCCACTCTCCATCTGTCTCAAATTTGGCTGCTCTCTCCTGTTTTCATCTGCCTCATGGCTTGTCTCTTCCATCTAATCTTCACTTCTCTGTCTTTCCACCTCCCTCTTCTCCATCTTGCTCCAGTTCTCTTGCCTTTTCCCTCTTGATCTTTTCTCTGTTTTTTCCCACCTTTTCTTACCCTCAGCTCCCATCTTTAGCTCCCTCTTTCATTGGTGTGACAAAGCTGTCTCTCTGCTCCTCTGGCCGTGCCTCCCATCCATCAAACCCAGCCTCTCAAGCACTCCCAGCCCCATCCCTCAAACGCAGGACATACATCTCCTGCATTTTAGCAGACCACAGCAGCACTTGTGTGTCAAACACATTTCCTAATCCAGCAAATGCTCAGTGCATGGCTGGACCCAGCTCTCGTTTCTGGAGAGGTTTTTAGGGGGCGGGGGGGATGAAAGCACAGCCACCCACAGGGCTGTAGCTGGGGGAGTACCTTGTGCTCTTTCTCTGGTTGTGAGCCTGTCAGCAACTGTGAAAAACAGAGATGGAGTTTCACTAGATCAGCAGAAAGTTTCAGCCCAAAAAACCAAAGGGGAAAGGGGGAGGAGGAAGAGGAGAAGTTGGTGGTTTAACCCTTTGCATGCCAGTGGGGATGACATGAGATTCCTTCCTGGTTGCTCTTGAAGTTAGTGAGGGGTGAGAGAGCATGAAGAGAAGGGTCCCTGTTCTAACCTGGCTGTTGGGAGGTTGCAAAGCTTTTACCTGGCTTCTGGGTTTTTATATCTTTTTCCACCAAGAAATACATATTGAAGAAGGTCTCTGAGTTCTGTCTCCAGTCATTTGGGGGTTTTTTTGGTGGTTATTTTCTTGTTTCTATTACCATATTTAAAGGGTGTGCTTGTGTGCAATGCCACCCACGGCGTCGAGTGCTGAACAGATCTGTTCAGAGACCATCTTTTGCTCTAAATTGCTTGTAGTGTCTAGACCAAGGCAGGCAGGCAGGTGTGAGAAATGAGGATTGTCACCTCTGCGCTGCGTGTGGCAGCCTGGGCTGTGGGGAAGGGTGAGTGCCCAAGGTCGGCTGCGTTTGCGTCAGAGCCAGAGATCTGAATCCTGATTATGGGAATCATCTGGAACCTGGAAGAGCAGATTGAGGCATGCTAACACTAACAGCAAAATAACATCGACCACCAGTGGCTTAATGGTCTCATCTTTTACCTTTGTTCTTGTAAGGTAGAGGTGCATATGTGTGTATGCTTATGGATGCACAGAAAAGGGTGAATTTGGATCTGCCTGAGATTTTTTGAGCTAAGATGAAGGTTGTCATTGATTAACGTGCCCTGCATCTCTCTTGTGGCACGGGCACACTCTCATGGTGGGCAGCTATGCAGGGTAATATCAGGCTCAGCACCATGGGGCTGTTTGTTGAAGGTCGACCAGGAATGGTGGGCTGGAGGAAGACTATAATGAGCTGGGCAAGTGGCAAGAAAATGGCCTGCCTGCTGTGCTCTTGCTTTTGCTTTAGTGTGTGTGGTGGATCTCAGGTACAGCAAAGAGCCCCCTCCATTCCTCAGAGTGGGGGGATAGTGAGTGTTTATTCACTAGGGAAGGAGGAGCTGAAACCCAGCACTTGGTGTGGGTCAGCGGGACCTGCGTGTGGGGCTCCATCAGAGTGCTGACAGCAGGGACCTGGGGCACCACAAATGGAAGCAAAACCTTTTAAAAGATGTGTTTTGTAGCTGCTTTTCTTTTGTCTCCTTGGATTGCTGCCGCTGTGGGCGAGAGGCCCTTTCAGCCAGACTCACGCTGCTCTCTGTGCTGGGGCCACATGAAAGAATAAGTGGTTTGTCTTTATTTGTGGTCCATTGTTGAGGTGCTTGGCTGGGAGTGGCGAGGCGGGGTCTGTAAAAGGGGGAGTGTTAAGCACAGAGGTAACTTTTGCCATCAAAGGTCTGCGCCAGGTCCCTGCTGTGGGGCTGGAGGTGAGAGCTGGGGTGTCGGGAGGAAGCAGAGGTGTGGAGGTACCTCTCTACACCCCCCTCAGGGACAGCCTGCAGAGCAGAGGGACAGCTTACAGACACACTGCCTATTTCTCTCCCAACTCTGGGGCAAATAATGTGGTCATCAGGGACCATCCTCAGGCCTTTTCCTTGGCAGCTGTGGGGCTCAGGGGCCATGGGCCCGGTCTTGTGGCGATGGTGTCTGTGGGGACAAGGTTGGGCACATTGTCTCACCCTGTGGGACCAGCCTTCAGTCTCTGACTTGCTCTGAAGCTGAGAGGCTGTAGCTTGGAAATGCACTTTAAGTCACATTTGAGTCCCTCAGGCATTTTGGCAGCAAAATGTGGAGGGTGTTCTCTTCCCCCATGGCAGAGGGTAGAAGATAGTCCTGTGCCTGTGAGGACTGAGGGGTTTATGTCAAGACCTTCATGGTGTAGGGCAGGTTCTGGCCATATTCCTGTGCTCCTCCTGACCAGGCTGGAGGGGCAGGGGCCTGTCCTCAGTTTGCCCTTGTTGGCCAACCCCCTCCATTTCCTAAATTGTCCCATATTCCTGAGCCAGCACCGAGGCGTTTTGGCTGAGGGCTGCTGGAGGATGGCAGGGTATTGATCTAGAGACTTGACATCAAATGCTTCAAGAATCAATTTTGTCTCAGAAAGGCCCAGGCAGGTACATATTTCCCCATCAGGACCCACTTCTCATCTCTCTGTTCAGGCTACCTCTGGGTGACCTTCCCTGAAACGACCAGCTGGGGAATGGGCTGCTGGCTACCGTACTGGTCTTACACAGCTTTCTGCACTGTTGGGGCTTCATTTGACTGCCTTAGCTGAGCCAGTGAGACTTTTCCCCTCAGCTTTTCAGGCTACTTCTCCCGTTTTGTGGCTGGAGCATAGAGGAGTAGTGTAGAGAAAGCTTCTCCTACCCTGTGGTGTGTTCTGCAAGGCTAACTGTATCCATGTCCCTCCATAAACCCATCTGCAGTGCTGGCAGGAGGGGCAGCCACCTCAGTCTGGAGATGAGGCTCACAGGAGGCAAGGAAGAAGGATCCATGGTGCAAGTTCATAACTGTGCTTTTTCTTCCCCCCTGCACCCTGCTCCCTTTCAGCTGTCAGCTTAGATCTCTTAAGCCCATTTGTGCTCCTGCCTTTCTCACACCCCTCAAAGCACCTCTGGGTTCTCTATCCCATTCTCTGTCTTTGGCTTTTGATGTTTTAGACAGGCATATGGTGGCCAGCCTGTCTTCCTCACTGCTCGTCCATCACCCACTATTCACCATGGCAGCAGTTCCTGAGGGACATTTGGGTTTAAAGGGTGAGATGTCCCCTCCTTTCTCTCCCCCCCTCCCCACTCCTACATCTTTCAAGCTTGCTTGCTGTAAAGCTTCTCAGACTTGTTTTGTCATCTGTGTATCATTAGCAAGGAGATGTGTGTGGGGTGGGGTTTTTTTTATATATATATGACTGCATTTGAAGAACTTTTTTTCTGCTTTGGTGTCACATGAAAGAAGGAGAGGTGAGGCAGCAGCGTCTTCCCTTTCTGTGAGGAAAGCTGCCATGGTGTGCAGCCCTTGTATGTGGGTGCTCTTGCTCCTCGTTTTGTGTGTGTGTTTGTGTCTCCAGGATGAGTAGGACACCCCACCCTTATCACCTCACAACTTCTTCCCAAAGTCTGTGTTAGATCTCAGCAACTCCCAGCAGCAAATGTGCATCATGTCTCTCCTCAGTAGGTGCTGGTACCTCCCGTGTTTCTCTCGACCTGTGCTTTGGGAAGTGAAGCCAACTGGAGGCTGCCTGCACAGGGTGACAGGGAAGAGGGGCACATGGTCCCATCAGCTGCCCTCGACAGCAGCTGGGGACACAGGGTAGAAGCAGAGCTGTGTGGAAGGGGTGGCAGAGGTGAGGTTGGAGGGCAGGCAGTGTGTGTGCCCATCGTCTTTGCGGGTGGATCCCCAGAGCAGGGGATGGATGGTGGACGTGTCTCTGCTTTACAGTCTGTGACAACTCTCCAGTGTGTCACTTGTCCTGGCTCTTGCTTTGGGGAAATGTGTAGGCAATGGGCAGGAGTGAAAGGTGCAGTTTGACTTGATGGCTTTCCATTAAGCTGTAGAGAAGGATCACAGGTACACAGCAGCCATCCAGTCTTTTCATCCTTCTCTCTGGAGACCCATACCCTGCAGGAAGCCTCTCAGAGTAGGAAAATTCATTTAAGCTCCAGGTTTTTCCATTCCTGTTTCGAGAAACCTGCAATAAAACAGGTTCTGCTGCCTTGCAAGAAGAGAAAGGGGAAAAAGAAACATCTCTGGTGACCACTGGACCCAGGTGGAACTCAAACGGAGTCTTTCCAACACTGAGTCATTCTCAGCTCTCTATGAGGGAAGATTTGGGAAGTGATATAAAATCTGCTGGCCTGCAAGCACGTCACCTGGATGATGCCTCTCTCTGGTTGCAATTTATTTCTTTATTTCTTTGAAGTGGAGGTCCTGCAGTCTTGGCAAAGGAGGGGAAACCCGTGAAGCCCCTCTGAGTGGGCTGACAGTGTTTCTCTTTCACGTGGCACCTTGCCTCCTGCTTTTGGATCCTCTCAAAGCAATTTGCGGAGCTGAAGACTGAATTCTGACTGCATCTCTCACTGCAAGCTGGACCTGGCACGGCAAGTGCTGTGGCCATCCCACGCAGCATGTAGGAATTTGTTTCAGCTTTGTGTCATCAGCACCTTGCCTGTGAGAGCGCTGCCTTGCTGATTCCCAGAGGGGAGAGGCTTGTGCTGCGACTGGCGTGGGCAGGAGTGACAAGTGCTGCAGTGACTGGGGGTGCATAGGTGGAGAGTGCAGTGAATGATTTGGTGGAGGAGGGGAAGGGGAAGGGGAGGGAGGAGAATCAAAGGCTGAAGCTTGGAGATTCAGGCAATTTAAAAATCAACCGTTTAGCTTTGATATTTTTTTTTTCACCATTTTTCCAAGTGAGTAGCAAAATCAAATAGATTGTTTGACAGGGGTTTTTGTTTGGTTCTTTTGTCTCTTTTGCTGTCTAAGAGTGAGCTTATTGTAGGCAGCTGAGCAATTGCAGTGAGCTGAGGAAGCAGTTGTTGACAGAGCTCTTCAGCTCCCCCAGTACCACACTGACTTAACAGAGGTCCCCCAAAAAGAGATGCTGTGCAATGACTCAAAGTTCACCGTGTTTTGGAGCACTGTCTCTTTCTTCAGGACAGAAATAGAACCTTATTTTTCTCCTCAGCTGTGCTCTCATCATTCTGCCTGCACCCATTTAAATGTATATGTGACATTAAGGATTATTAAGGACTTTTATTTTAGGAAATGAGCTTGCATCAATAAAGTGTTCTTAAGAGGCATGGATGGTTTTGGCTATACCTTCAGAATTGACTTCTGCAAGCTCTTCAGGTATTGAACTGAGGCTGAGAGAGGAAGGAAGTCAGGTTGTGGGCAGAGTGAGCATTTATATATTAGCCTGAAGCAAAGCTTTGGCTTTGCCTCGGATACAAGACAGATTCCCCAATGCCAGTACCTCCAGCGTGGGACTTGCTTGATAACCTTTAGCTGTAACATTGCAAAGAGGAGTCTGACCTCTAAATATAGATCAGGGTATTTATAAAGCCGGTGCTTTGTACACACAGCCTTCAGTGGGACATAAACAGCTCCAGCAAATTGTATTTACCTCCAGCATGGAAACAAATGCTTGATTGCATCACATGAGCTTGCTCAGTGGCTTTTATTTATATACTGCTAGCCACACCAGGCAGGGAAAGGGAGAACGCTTCCTTTTGTCTTTCGACCCCTAAAAGACCCTGGAGATTTGTTCTGTTCTTCAGCTCTTTGGTAGGCTGTTTACATCTGGTTTTATAGACTCTGAATATGTACATATAAATACACACATTTCAGAGCCATGTTAGTCTACTTTTCTCAAGAATACCAGACGGCAACTTTATGATCTGAGGGATTTTATTTGAACACAGCTGTGGCCTCGTGATTTCAATATTTCAATAAATCTTAAACTAACTAGATGAGAGGAAACTGTGCAAGAAAACCAGGTTAGAGCATGGAGGGAGGATTCCCTGAGGGTAGAGGCCATATGGGCTCTGCACAAACACTCCTGGCGTCGTCTTCTTCTTGTGAGAAGACCCTTGACACCCTCCTTGGTTGGAAAGCCCATCCCAGCATCATCTTCCCTCCTTGCAGAGCTGCTCCTGAAGGCAGTCAACAGCGGGTGGAGATCAATGGCAGGGGATGAGAGAGGTGCTGTGAGCTCAAGTGTTGATCCTTTGGGTCCAGGCTGGCTAAAATGCAGCCCCAGGCTTCTGAGTGTGTTTGTTCAGGCATCACTGCACCTGTGAGCATCTGGTTATGAGAGGAGTTTGAGAAGCTCTTGGCTTCTTCGTTCAGTGGTGTGAATTCCATGTTTTTCTCAGCTGTCTCATGATGAGAAGAGTGGAAAGGAGAGCTGCAGGAGCAGACTGCAGTCCTGCCTGCCATGCTTTTGGTCTTCACAGCTGCACTGTTTGGAAATGATCACAACTTTTGTTTGTTGGGCTACATCCCATCAACTTGCCTGTTCCATACATGTTGCTGTGTAAATGTACCAGTGAGAACAAGAGGAAAGGTTTGTAAATGGGAACAGCAGTACTACAACCCAAGGACATTTTGCATCCTAAAGCCACTGGCATCAGCCTGTTTCACACCATCATCCTCAAGATGAGCCAAGTCCCTGCTCCATTTATTTCATGGTCCTTCTCCCACCTTTTGCCTATGCCTTGGTTATATTCCCATAAATCTGCCCTGTTCCCTGGCATGTCAGCTGCTAGGATCTGGAGAGTGCAATTCAGGATTTTTAGATGTCGTTTTCAGCTCTGCCAGCTTTTGGTGATGATTGTTAGATGGGCTTTGCAAGAGCCATTTCCCCTGTGCAAAACAGTTTAAAAGTCCACTTTTCAGAAGCAAAAGAGGCTTTGCAACATCACGGCACTGAAACCTCTTTGCAAGATCAGGCTCTGAATCGTTTTGTGCTGTAGCTTGTTCATGTGTAAAACAGAGGTAAAGAGGCTGTTTGTTCCTAAAAGGCCGAGAGGTTTCATTTCATCTGGGATCATCAGGGAATAGCAGTGCTAATGCTGGTATTAATTACAAACAATGCTGATCAGAGTCTGTGTGTCTTCTGGCAATGATAATGTTCCTTTTTTTTCTTTCAGGTCCCCCTGTGTTCATTAAGAAACCTGTGGACCAGATTGGTGTGTCAGGAGGGGTGGCCTCCTTCGTATGCCAAGCAACTGGAGACCCAAAACCACGAGTCACCTGGAACAAGAAAGGGAAGAAAGTGAACTCTCAGAGGTTTGAGGTAAGAGATGTCCTTGAAACCTGTGTCTGGGTATGTGTGAAGAGGGAGAGACTGACACAAAGCAGCTAATGCTCTTCTTTGGCTATTCTCAGACCTGATAATAAAGAGAGGTTTGGAAGGGGAGGAGTTTTAACAGGAGAAGGAGTGAAATGCAAGCTCTTGGCCATGTCAACAGCTGGGTTTGTTCCAAAGCAAGAGAGAACTTGGCTCACTTACATTAGGGGAGTTTTTTCTTTTGTTTTGTGGAGTTTTTTTCCCCTCCTGGGGTATAACATAAAGCTGCCTTCTTCCTTCTCTAAGAAACTCTCAACTGAGCTGGTGGTATTTCAGCTCTGTAAATGCACCTTTCATACCCATCCATGGCTCATTATTTTAATCCTGGGATAGCCTGGACTCAACATTACAGTTGTTGGCAGCCAGAGCCAAGCAATTGGCATTGTTTAGATAGAAATGAGAGTGGAGGAACAAGGACTAGGAGGTCATCCAGTGGAATTTGCTGTGGGACTCAGCCCTGCCAGGCAGCTGTGGGCTGAGTGGAGCTCTGTGGTGTCAGCTGCCCATGCAGATGGAGGAACAAGGCAGGGGTTCATTTTTGTTTTGTTTTCTTTTGGTCTGTTTCCTCCTCCTTCATCACAGTTGTACTCTGAACACCCTTACACACTGTCAGCATGGCTCATTCTCTCAGAGCACTGGAGATGTACGTTGCAGTTTTGGTGGGTCACTGGTCACAGACCAGGTTTGGCAAGTTGACCATGTTGGTTATGTGGATTGTGGGGCAGCTGCTGAGGTGTGTTTGTGAGTATGTGTGTTTCTATGTATGCTGATGCCTCCTTTAGTATCAGGAATGAACCTTCTACTTGCAATCCAAGGAACCTTACCCTGTGTGTGTGTCTCTCTCTTTCCCTTTCTCCCCCAGACCATTGAATTTGATGAAAGTGCAGGTGCTGTTCTGAGGATCCAGCCCCTCCGGACTCCCCGGGATGAGAACATCTACGAGTGTGTTGCTCAGAACCCTCATGGGGAGGTCACTGTCCACGCCAAGCTCACCGTCCTCCGAGGTAAACAGCATGCCTGCTTGTCTTGTGTCAGTGTCCCAGGGGAGAATGGACCCTTCAGCTTTTCCCCTCCTTCAGACGAATGGGAAGGCTGTTAAATGCATGGCCAAGGCACAAAGTCCTGGGCTTTTTTGGTTTGTTCTGAGCTGTCTGTTCTGACCTTAGCACAGAGAGTCATCAAACTGCTGTGCAGGAAACAAACCAGCCTGGCTTAGGAGGTTTGAGTGGATGATGTCCTGAGGTTCCTTCCAGCCTGAATTATCCCAGCACTCTGATTTTCTGGCCTTTCCAACAAAAATTCCTTCCCCAGGTTTATGTGCAGCACCAGAAACTCCCCATCATTCTCTTCAGAAATGTAGCACCATTCATCCAGACATCCAAGAAAACCTCCTTCATTGAGGAATCACTTAAAGGGCTGAAGTCCAGATGATTATGCATCTGCATGGGAGCACTGCCAACCTCTTCCCTTGGGCAAGATATCTCTTTAGCCCTTCTGGGCATCTTCTCTCTTTCCAGAAGCCTTTTGCTCTATGTACAATCCAAGAAAACATTTCACCTCTCCATTTTGTTCTGGTTCTTTTTTCCACTTGTCCCCACTCTAGAGGATGTTTACATGGATGCCTCCTTCATGTCATCTGTTTGAAATATGCTTCCTGAACTTGCTGTAGGGGAGGGAACAATATGCTCTTGCTGTGGATGCTTCTGGATGTTTACTGTTACTACCCCAGAGATCTGTAAAATCACTGTGAGAAACACTGAGCCAGGCTGCTTGCTAAACCTCACCCATTTTAGTGCAAAAGATGCCTGGTGTCCACTCTTCAAACCACAGGGCAGTGCAAGTGGTCCTGGCAGAAAAGATACAGTGAATAGCCTGAGAGCTCCAGAGGGGAGTTTAGCTTGGGAGCCTTGGCTGTTGATGAAGCCATCAAGAGGAGGTGCTATAGAAAAGCCATAGGCTCTTGAATAGAGTATGAGCAGTGAGGGCCACTATTTCTGCTTTGAACATGGCTTACAACAGTTTTAGGTGCTGCAGTCAGTGTGGCATCCTCATCAGGCCAAGTGGTAGTTCTGTTTTTCCTTCAGCAATTGCAGTGTTCCCTCCAAGAGCATCTGAAATCCTTTTGTTTGAACAGACAGTGAGCACATCCTTAATAGTGCAGAGCAAAATGTGTGTGCAAATCCCCCAGTGTACAGCAGTAAATAAAGAGAAGACAGAAAGGGCAACGTGGCAAAGCCCTTGACATCCCCTTGGAGCAGGGAATATCCCTCTGCTGCCCACCTGGCAGGCTTTGTGTTGTCAAGATGCTGGCTGCCTTTGAGCTTGGAGGCCCGTGGTCCAGCCATGCCTGACAGATTTGTGTAGGGGCACTTAAATCTTTGTGTTGCTCCTTTGTCTGACATGGCATTGAACCTTCTGTTAGCAGTACGTGGTGGGAGGGATCTGTCAGGAGACTGGAACGGTGCTTTGTGGCAGGAGTGGTACCACAGAGGGCTGGGGAGCCTTCATCTTTACACCTATTCCCATCTATTCCTTGGGAAGAGTGTCCCTGCAACCATATTCTAAGTCTCTATCCCTTGAATTTACTATAAGCAGTGGCAAGAGAGAAGGTTGTCCTGTAGCTGCTGCCCTCCCAGATCTCCTGGATTCTTTTGAAGTGTATTTTCAAGGCACTCTCCACCAAAAGAGAGCTGCAATGTTTGGGAGATGATGAGCTGAGCTCAGTGACAGTCCTTAGGGACCAAGGCTCTGTACCTGTCTTTTTTGCAGCTCTTCCTTCCAGGATAAGCATCACACACGTGCCAGATCGAGAGGCAGATGACAGAGCAGGAGCTCCATCTCCCCATTCCCTCACTAATTACCCACTTTGCTGATCCCACCAGAACATGATTATCACTGTGTGCTTTGCTCCTGTGTTGTGCTGCTTTCACAAGCACTTCTATTCTGTTTGCCTAATGGGCCCATGTTCAGCAGCACCTTCTTCAGCAGCTCCTTTAAGTGGCTGGGCAAGAGCAGCCAGGGAAGCCAGTTCCTGCAGTGCAATGTGAGGGAGCAGCAGTTATCTGCAGGCCTGGGCCAAGACGTTGTTGAAGAGCATCAAGGAAGCAATTTTTATACCATACCCTCCCCTTCCCTGCTCAGCTGCAGTTATTCCATCCTTAATCTTTCCTTAGCTTTTGCACAGCAAAGATTGTCTTCTCTTTATCCCTATTTTTAAGTGCCAGGAGAGTTAAAAGGACCAAGCACAAATCCACTAATCTCCACAATGACAAAGTTAGCTCACTGGCATCTATTCTGCTCTTTTTCCTCCTCACTTCTGCATTCACCCACTCTCCTCTGTGTCTTTTCTATCTTTCTTTGCAAGGCCTCCTCCTCCTCCTTTCTGTCTTTTCTCTCACTCCCAGAGCTAACATTTAGCATAAAGATGGGGGCTGCTTCACAGCCTGGAGCTGAACTTGAGCTGTTGTTTGTAGGAGCTCTTACCTTGGCATACTGGGGACTATGGAAGCCCAGAGTTACACACTGCAGGATGGCAGAATAGTAACCTGCAGCTTATCTGTGCTCTTGTAATCACAGTTCAACGTGCACGTGTTTACCTTCATGCTGTACACATGCATCAGCTGTTACAGGATTCCCTCAACACTAGTGAAGACATTCTCAAGGAAAGAAAAAGAGAGAAAGGCCCATTCTTCTTCACTAGGTGCAGCTGCTGAAGTGAAAAATTGAGAGTCAACCCCTTCTTGCTTGTGCACATGAGTACTCCTGGATCAGGCTCTGATAGAAATCCACATGCCTTCACTTAAACCCAGGAAGCTGTAGAAGAATCCTTTGGGAGCTTCTGAGAAGCAAAGCTTGTGATGGACACCATTCAACTTGGACAAAGTCTCTTAACACCAGCTTTATTTGTCCTTCCTGCTCTGTTTCTCAAGGAATCCGAGTTGTGATAGGGCTGTGGAGACTTGCTGTTCTTTCCACAGCTGGCTCAATGTAGTGCCTGCAAGCCTGATTCCTTTAGAGCCTGAAGAAAAGGCAAGAAAGTGTGTTTGGGAAGCATTATCCAGTTATTGTTGACTCCAGCTGCTGTCATTTTGCATCATAACTTAGGCAGAAAGGAAGCTTGTTGGCACAGACACCCAAACTCCCAGTTGATATCATTTCTCTAAGCTCCACACTCCCAGGAAAGATGTACTTTGTTATTATTGCTCCCTACATGCAGATTAAACTTGCTCTCCACTTCTTTAGTAGCCTGAGACAGAGATTCTCAAGCTGCCAAGGACTGTCCTATGCTGTCAGCAGCTGAGCGGGCTCAGAGTACACAGGAGCCTTGCTGCAGCCTTCTGCCTGTGTTGCCTCTGCTGCTGGGAAGCACAAGCTGGATTTCAGGCAGGGATGAGGCAGGTTCAGTTCTTTGCTCTGTTGAAGCTGAGACAGAGGGTTCTGTGGAGGTTGCCCTTTGTGAGTTGTTGGGAGATGCAATGTGAACCCCTGAAAACCAGCACTTGGTCCAGTTAAATGTAATGGAACATTCACTGTGCCCTGATCTCTCTCTCCCTGTGTACTGGCCAGTGCTGTCTGCTCCTGACACTTACTGCACAGTCACTGGAAAGCTGAGGCAAGATGACTGCTGGAGGTGGAAGGTCTGTGCTACATGCTATTCAGGCTGCTATGGATGGACTTTGAGAACTGTTTTTTTTATCTAGTGGTTCCCTGCTGATTTCATTTGATGAAGTGTTCATGCACTTCTCCAACGATTCTGTCCTGAAATCTTCCTCACACGTTTCCTACTCCAAGAGGACATCTGGTGTGGGCATGTATAAAGTTTTAGCAAGATCCCTGCTGTTTTGTTGGTTTGTTTGTAATTGCTGGCTTTAAATCAGCAAAAGGTAAAGAGAGATGAGTTCTAGATGCTCAGCAGAAAGCATCGAGTGCCACAGCAGCACCTCGTAAGGAGGAGCTGCCCCCTCTCAGATGGTACCTTGCCACTGGAAAAATTCTTGGCACTCTTTCTTCAAACTTGACTTGGTTTTTGCTTTCCTTGTAGTGACCTGAAAATCAGGCAACTTTGAAAGCAGATTAGTCCTGTAGCTTATGAATAATGTCGGAGTGATTTTAACTCAGATGCCTTTGTAAGGTTACGTAGGGATACGTTATTTTAGGGAAGTCAGTGTCACCTGCACTGTTCAGGGACCCAGCACTCATCTCTGTGTAGTTGTTGTCTGTAAGCCTGCAACATTTGAATAACATTGGTTTAGGTTATTGCTATTTTCATAGGAAAAACTTTCAGATCAAAAGAAATGGAATCAACAGCCAGAGCATGTTACTGACACTCCTCTAGGTATTAAAAGTGTCTGTGAAATAACAAAGACACAGGTACAAACACACGGATGGAAATAACTTGTTGATGTAATTTCACAAGGTGCCTGATGGCAGGAGACCTGTTGGGGAAGGAACAGCTGTAAATGTCCATAAACTTAATGAATAGAATAGGGAATCACTTCCAGGAGTGATGGATTTTGATCCGGATTCTGCTTAAAACTAATGTCACTCATCTCTGTATTCTTAGTTCTTTTACCCTGAGGTGAGGATAGCTGACTGCTTAGAGACCAGCCAGCATCTATGAGCTGGGCTACATACCTTGTCCACTGAGAGCTTTGTTAAGCACTGTCCCAGGCTGCTCAGGGAGATGCTGGAGTCCCCATCACTGGAGATACTGAAAAGACACATAGATGAGGTGCTGAGGGCCGTGAGTTAGTGGAGGGCTTGGACTCAATGACCTAAAAGGTCTGTGCCAACTGAAATGATTTTGTGATCTCTAGAGGAGGGCAAAAAATCACTCATCTTCACTCCAGCAGCATCCTCACTGGGGCTTTCTGCATTCCAAACAGAGTGTGTCTGCACAGGCTCACACCCCTCTTCCCCCCTAAATTATTAAACAACTGTGCGCATCCTGCGGGAAAAAGAGCAGCAGCAATGGCTGCTTTATCTTCTTTTATCATCCTCATTTCCAGCACAGCTAATTATGTGCACACAGAGCTGCCACCTCCTAGAGCAGGGAGGAGACAGCCGGGGTCCCCATTCGCAGCAGCTTTGTGTGTGTGTGTGTGTGTCAGCAGCTGTGCCCAGGTTGGTGCCAGGCTTGCTCCCCAGTCATCTGATAGGACTGGTTCTAAATAAACACCCAAGTGCTCTTCTCTTTCCTCTCTTGTCTCCTTCTATCCCTCCTTTCCTATTCTTTCTCACTCTGCTTTGTTCAGTGGCCTTGAGGTAATTCATCTGCTTTTTGTCGGGGGCCAGTGGGGAGACTTGAAACAACACAATCTAAGAGCAGGTATGAACAAAGTGTTTGGGGTTCTCTGTTAATATGGCAAGTACAACACATGAAAACATTTGCCTGGGTATACTGGCATGATTTCTAACAGCCGGCAGCTGCCCAGATGTGCCCTTGAAGCATCTTCAGCTCACGTCTCAGCTCTTTTGTTCTCTCACTTTGCCTGGGCTGCTCGGAGGAAAGAGAATTCACGACCCAAACCGTTCCTTAGTTACTCATTTCCAACAGGTTTGGGATGCTGGTTGGGGATTGATGGGAAGGGTGACAGGGTGTGTACGTGCATGTCTCGTGGGGCTTGAGTTGAGGTGGTGATTGCATTATTACAGGGAGTGCACTTGTCGGGGGGTGAAGGCAGCTTCGCTTCCCTGGCAGAAAGGAAACGTGAGCACTTGAATCGGTGCAATGTGTGATGTTCAGAGATGCATGCTGCCACTGATCTGATCCTCCAATCTGATCACACCTCTAGTCACAGTTGTTTTAATTAAACTCAGAGGAATTCTGCACATTGTGCTGCAAGATTAACATTTTTGTTTAATTAGGAACACTCAGTAATAATAGTTGTAGCAGGCCTCCCCCAACACGCACACACACGCATGCACACACACGCTCACTCCCTGCCAGTCAAAGAGGGTTATTCTCTCTCTGGATTAATTGGTTCATGAAATGAAGGGTGGCAGGTTGGAGGCAGGTGGAGCAGCATCAGTAGGGAGCAGGAGAGAAGCAGGAATCAATAATGATGTCATCTGCAGCCAATGCGGCGGCGGCTCCGCGGCTCCTTAACAACACACCACCGCCTGGTTAAATAGCAGAAGGGAAAAGGATGACGTTAAAAGGCTGGCTGAGAGCTGTGCAAAGGCAAAGCAATTCCCAGGGCCCCTCTGTCCTGAGCTCACTTCTTGGAGGGGCTGGGGTTTTGCAGCACATGTGATCTGCAAGAGCACACGCTGCTTGGGGACTCCTGCGATGCCCAAGCACAGGCTGATGAAGTGAGAGCTCCAAGATTTGGCTCAGTCCTTAGTTACAGATGGTGATGTTGCTTATTTAGAGTGCAGTACCCTGCTTTAGAGGTGCTTCAGGTGCACCAAAGTGACTGTATGTTTATCCAAATGTGAGTTGGTCTGTACTAGACCTGGGTCACTTCAGCCTTTCTGAAGTGGTTCGTGTTTCTGGTTGTGGTCAGATTCCTTTGACACATGAGGGGAGATGTGGTTAATACATTTCACTCTCCAGTGAGTCATAATAGATCCTTTATAACTTTCCAACAATGGCCAGAGGAAGGAAACAATGCTCATTTTTAAACACACAATTGAGGCATTTAAACCCTTTTCTTCTCTGGAGGAGCTGTGCACTGTTAATAACTGCAGGAGACAAGAGTTTCTTGGGCTGGGGTATCTGAGCAGCACCACACAAACCTTCAGCTCTGCCTTCACAATTTTGTAGGTTTTTGGAAGCTGGGTGTGAGGCACAGCAGTGTGGAACAGCTCTTACCCAAATTGGAGCTCACACAGAGCAATACTGGGACCTGGCAATTCTGCTTTGCTCTTATATGAACAGGCACTCACTGTAGCAAAGCCACCAGGTTCCTCTCTTGTTCCACCATCCCTGGATTCAGCCGTACGTACTTTGGCTCTATTTCTTCTGATCCATCATGTGGCAGCAGTAGGAAATGAGCTCTTGTGTTTACAGTTGGTTGGGATGTTTCCCAACCCAGGCAAAGGTTTCCAGCCCATCTCTGCTGTCACTGTGAGAGCTCCCATTGGTTTCCATGGGGGACTGATCGAGATGTATGTTGCTTTTTTTAAACTCCCACCTTTTGAAAATCCTCTGTGTCATTTCCCTTCTGTTCCCTCACCTGTTTTGGGGATGGATTCAATGCCATAGATTCCCAAGGCAGAGATTTGAAGTGATAGAGCATCCTTACAACGTCTCACCCCGATGCCAGCATCCTCCCTCCAAGCTGCCCTCCCCCAAAGTCTGGATTGCTGGGGAGAGTGGAATAATGGCATGTTCCTGAGCTGGATCAGCCAGTCTAACATAGCTGTCTTCCACATGAGTTAGGAGGTCATGACAAAGATTATGGGGGAAGCAAAGGAGTTTTGTATTAGTTATCACAAATTAATCAGCATGGGTTGGGATGGGATTGCCCTCCTCACCCTCATTAGTGAAGGCAAAGGCAGAATGCAGAGCAAGGAGGAAGCTCAGCTCAGCCTGTCTTGTAGGTGCTGGTGCCACGTCCCTCTTCTTCTAGGGCAGCAGCACTCTGAATTAATAAATCTAAAAATCACACCCTGTGTGACAGCACTTGACTCCTTGTTGTGGTGTGTGTCCCCTCTGGGAACTGCAGCTGGGTGATACTTCCCTCTCCTTTCTCTCCTTGTTTCCATTGGGGCTTTGACAGGACTCTTCACATAGTCGCTTCCATTTGTTTTCTCCTGTGCAGTTTGTTCCATACTGGGGGGTGTTTGGAGGGGGAGGATGAACCCTTCCTTTTAACTGTGCCTGTCTAGACTGTACTCTGCAGTGCTGGCATCTTGACCATATGTGTGCACAGCTTCTTCTGTGGTAACAAATAAGTGCCAGTCACTTACCTGACAGAGGGATTCAATGCAAGACCTGCATAAACTTTGAAATGCTGACTCCTGTGTCCCAAAGGCTTTGCACAGATTGCTTGGAGATGTAAAATCTTCTTGTGGGGTGTTAGAATAGTCACCTCAAACAGACAATCTGGTAAATTTTACCTTATCATGTATTTTCTGGGCTGTTTTAAATTGCATTGCCCAGAGTCTTGGGCAGCAAGTCTACCTGATGCTTTCTTCAGTGTATTCCATCCAACAGCTCCATCAGCTGCCCCAGTCCCTGGAAAGGAGTTTAACCACCTTCCTTTTATTCTCTACCACCAGAGGACCAGTTACCTCCTGGCTTCCCAAACATTGACATGGGGCCCCAGCTGAAAGTGGTGGAACGGACCAGAACAGCCACGATGCTCTGTGCTGCCAGTGGGAACCCAGACCCAGAGATCACTTGGTTTAAAGATTTCCTGCCTGTGGACCCCAGCACCAGCAATGGGAGAATAAAGCAACTGAGATCAGGTAAGGTCTCTGCGTGAGACTAAAGGACTTTGAGACCAAGGTAGAGATGTTGAAGAGAGTGCTCAGAGGTTTGTGGAGCAGGAGAGTGGGCTGATGGACACAGACTACTCTGGTGTGGCTTGGGGCATTAGAATTGCTTTGGTTTTGGTACTCTTGTTCTTACCCAGAGTGTGGTTGGAGTATTTTCCCCTCTACCTCATCCTCCTGGTCTTCCCTACTGCCTAGTTGATGTAAAGGGAGTCACAGAAGGGATGCTGGTTGCCATCCAGGAGACTCTGTAACCAGCTCACTGGATAATGTGGTTCAGGGAGAGCTGGGGACTGGGTGGGGGTTGAGGTTTTGCTCCTCACACCAAGAACTGGTGAAAGATGAAAGAACTGCTATGCCAGACATGGCTTTTCAGGCCACACACACCTGGTATAGGATCCACAGCTCAGGCAGCCTCCTACTGTCAAAACTTGCTCTTGTTGGTGTAAATTGAGCCTCTCAAAGCTGGCATTGAAAAGAAGCTCTTGCAGGATCGTTCCAGTATCAAGTCCCTGCAGTCATCACTGGAGAGCAGTTGTGAGCGTTCTGGAGTGACCCCTTGGTGCTCAGTGGCACTGCCCATGGAGTGGATCTCCATGAACAGATGTACCCCAGCTCTGTGGCTCTTGTCAGTTTTCCATCTTTCCCCATCTGCTTGTCCATCTGTCTCTTGTTTGCTTTATGTTTGTTGTTTTGTGTGTGTGTGTGTGTGTCTGTGTGACATCTCCCAATGTTCACATTTCAGGAGCTGTTCTTAAACGTGTTAAATCTGCCAGTTCCCTGGGTGACAACGTGTGTGTCTGTGTGCAATGGGGGCACAGGTGTAGCTGGTTTTGGATACTACTGGTGAAGCAGTTCCATGGATAGCTACACAAAAGAAACAAGCTTTGGAAGTTTTACCTTTTGACAAAAAACTAACCAGAGAAATGAATCCTTTCCCACTGCTGCTTGGACTGACTGCTTTGACCCAGCCTAGGGAAAACATGGCTGTGTGGTTGGACCTAGCAGGGACTAATGTCACATCAGCTACTCAGAGCATCCCTTTGGGCCAAGCAAGGTGGAGGACTTTCAAGAGTCTTTTTTTGGGGCAAAAGAATGGCATTGTTGTAAACAAAGGGAAACCAGAGGCTTCAGTGAAGCAGCTGGGATTGCTCTGTTGGTGTTAGACATTTGACAAGTCAGCCAGTGCAGGGATAGCTGACTGCATCTGGGCACTGAGGGGATCGATTCTGACTGCTGTGATGCTGGAGCTGAACTTCAGAGGATGGAACCACCTGGTTTTTCTTTTGCCCGGCTTGACAAAGATTCTATTTGAAGACTTTTAGTACTGTGGAGCCACCAGTAGAAAAGATTCAGTGTAGTTCCAGCTCAGCGTAGCTTTCCTACACCTGCATAAATGCATCCTGATTCACTGAAGCAAACTTTACAAGCAGATACTTAAACTGCTTTGTTGAATCAGAATGGATTGCTGAGTCCCACACATACAGATGAGATTGACCTCCTTGTTTTATCCTTAACAGCTGAGGCAAATGCAAATCAAAAAAAATCACTCAGCATAAATAATGAGAGGTAAACTGGAATTGCAGCATGCTCTGTGACCATCAGCTGGAGTGGGAGTAATGCAGAGGCAGATTATTTTTAATACATTCATCATCTTGCTAGAATGCCTTTGTACTCTTTAACTGGGTTTGATTTGGTGTTTTCCTTAAAGCCACCTGAGTGCTGTGTTTTTATTACAGTGAATTTGTTAGCCTCAGACTGAACCCTTGGCCTTTCTGATAAATCAGAAGATACCTGCTGAGAATTAATCTCATTTACAGCTGCTTTGAATTAGTAAGCTGGTGAAAGCCTGAAGCATCCCTGTTGTCCTTACAGGCACAAACCTGTTGCTGGTGTGAAAGGGAGTGCAGATTCCTGGGTAGTCAGAGCTTCCCTGTTCCCCTATTTCATCTGCTTTTATGGTCTTTCAAAATGTGCATGTTCCATGATGCAAAGGCCTGGGAAAATGCAAACCATATGATCCGTGCTGTGTTAGTTCAGTCAGAGAAACATAGAGTGGTAGTGGTTGGAAGGGACCTTTAGAGATCATCTACTCAGTGGGAAGGAGTTGTTTTAAGACCAAGGCAGAGCAGATTCGTGTGTGTGTGTGTGTGTGTGTGTGTGTGTGGTTTATCTTTCCAGAAGAACAAACTTTGCTGCCAGAAGTGTGGCACTAGCACACATTAGGGCACTGGATGCTTCAGGACACTGCTAATGACCTTCAGTGTCTTTCACCCACAGATCATCAGTATGATTCCAGTACAGCTTCTTGGGGATTAACAGTTACACCCATCTAAGGGGTGTTTGACAAACCCTCTGTGAAGAGGAGTGCAAGGAGGGACTCTGGTACTAAATAACAACCTTCTCTCTGCACTTTGTGCTAATAGATTTATCATAGAAACCAGCAACTGTGTTATCTCTGAAGACTTAGTTGAGCATTGCTCCCTGATGGAGCCTGCGATAGGGGTAGGCTGGACAGGACAGCCACCCAGACTCTGCCTTGGAGATGAAGTCATCAGGATACTCCTTTATTTCAAAGGATGTTAAGAACTGAGTTCATGTCAATCAGTGAGTTAGTGGCAAACATGCAGATTAGCTCATTAAAAAGGTACAAGGGAAATGTCACACACAGAGCTCTGCAAAACTGGGTGGCTGTGTCCAGATTTGGTTCTCATTTGTATTAAAACTAAATGCTTTGCTGGCAATACAAACAGACCTCAGAGGCTGTGGTTATTGTATTCACATCATCCCAGGGACCCAGCATTTCATGGGTCTTCAGCTGGGAAACTGGAGGTATGTCATTAATCACAAAAGGTTTTCTCTGTCTTGTATTTCTTCTTCTCTTTTCCATCTCCAGATAAACTTCCCAAGCAACTAGAAGTAGTGCTTGGGAGTTTGGGCTGGATGAGAAGCTGAATTGTCAGTCAAAGGAGAAGGGGAAGAACTTCTCTCTAGACTCCTGCTTCCCTTAGACAGATGTGACCATCTCAGCCTTAGAGACCCAGGTTAAGTGGCCTTGGTGGAAGAGAAATGGCTGTTTCTGCTTCACCCAGATGGAACAGTCACAGGACGGTTGAAGCAGAAGCCAATGTCCTCTGCTCAGCCATGCCACCTAGGGGGGATGACAGCCTGCAGCCACCTTCTTACATCCTAGAAACCCTGAACCCTTTTGTGTCTTGTCTGTGTCTCCTGTGTTCTCAATAACTGCCTATAACAGACTTTCTTTTTTTTTTCTTTTTTTTTTTTGTCTTTCCTACTTTTGTAACATTCAGAGACCTTTGGTAAGTTTGTTCAATTCAAACCAAAAACCTCCAAACCAAAACAAAAAAACCCCCAAACCTGCTCATGCCCAGATCTGTAACCCTCACCCTTTCAACTAATTCCTTTGTAACAGCTTTCTTGAGAGGCATGCTATGCATTTCTTCTACTAACTCTTTCAGTAGGGATATTCTGCCCTCTTCATGAATTTCTGCAGGGGTATTGCAGGCTACAAAAAGAATAATATTCTAATTAATCCATCTGTATCAAGAGATAACAGCTAAATATGAACCTCCTCACACTGCTTTTTCCTCCCTTTTTTTTTTTTCGTTTGTGTCTTAGCAACAGTTGTCCTGGAATCCCCCAGTTACACCATAGCTTGTACCTTGGACCTGTGACAATTGTGTTCACACCTGCAGGAGGTCTTGGAGTTTCACATCTAACAGGGCTGTTGGCATTTTCAGAGGGGAGAGGTGACGTTCTCAGATGGAAGCAGCAAATCACGGGTCATCGGCTATGGGGAAGGGTTGAGCGAAGGAAAAAACTTCCCCCTTCCCACCCTTGCCCTTCACATCATCTCTGTTCCTTGAGAAGCCAAGAGCCTGTCTGTAGAACTCACATCACATTTCCTCCCCGTGCCAAGTCCACTTTTGTTATTAGAGATGTAGCAATTGCAGCTGCCAGCCAGGATCCAGCGTGTTACAACTGCAGAAGCCCCTGGATGATTGCTTTGGTTGTTTAGAGCAGAAAGCTCCCTCCAGCCCTGGGGAGAGGAGCAGAGCACACACATGTTCTCACACGTGGCCTGACAGAAGGTAGGGATGTGTTTTCTGGCATTGCCATGGCAATGGTGACTGTCCTCCTCTCCCTGTTTTCAAGGCTTGGAGAATCCGTAGGCAGGTTGGTGTGTGGGAAGTCCAAGGAAGGGATGGTGGAAGAGCAGATGCTGCCCTCTGTGACAGAGGGAGACACCCACACGTGCTATTCTGCCTGACACCATCCTTGGTCCTTTATAATCCAGAGGCAAGTGCCTTAAGCTGCCTTTTGCCTCTGCTGTCGAAAGCCAGGCTGGCCATCTGGGCTCATGCAGCCTCAACATTTGCCCTAAACAGGCAGATCTGCAGCTCCTGGGAGGCCACAGAAGGCAATAGGAATGATTTGCCTTTCCCCTGGAAAGTCAGCACCCAGAGTGAGTTCTTCCTCCTTTAGGTGCCCTGTTTCTGCCCAGAACAGTCGTTAGCCTTGTGCATTTGCTCTTGGGCTCAGGTGCCTCTCTTCCATCACCACAACCCCATATCAAATCTTACACAGCCTGTCGAGAGAGAATAACTAATGTAGTTCCTGTCCTCTTCTAGCACCCTACTGCTGCCCTGGTGTTGAATATGAAGCTGGTTAGATGTGAAACTCCAACAGTGAAAATCTCCCATCTGTGTCTCTGCCACCATGCAAACTGCTCTTCCTGCCCTGCAAGTTCCTTGATCTTCATTCTGATTCAAACTTTGTCCCTGACGTGGGGAGGGTGTTTTGCTCCTCAATTCTGTGTCCCACGTGCCAGAGTTAGAATTGGAAAGACCAAAGTGGCGTTGCTTGGGCTGTCTTGCTCTCCAGGAGCACTGTCTCCAACACAGGCTGTCTCTGAGAACTGCTGACAGCCTGTTTCCAGGGGCAATGCTGATGCTTAGAGGGAAAAGGGAATAACTAACCTGCAGTGACACAAGCAGCTGATGGCTGCACTTGTATCTATTTCTACATAGCCCCAACTTCCAGTGTGATTCTCTTGTCAATTAGAGTGAAGCTTTGCAGGAAATTGCCAGGCTTAGCCAAGGCCAAAGAAGCTTTGTAGCAGTGGGTGATGCTGGGGGGTCTCTTCCCCTCCTCTACCCTCTTCCTTCCCATTAGCCTTGTTCCAGATTTGTGCCACAGATGGCAGATTTTCACTCCAGCTTCCAGACAGAAGGATGTATCAGAGGCTGTTTTTATTTCCACTGAACTGAACTATAACCCTTTGCTGCTTCAGTCTCTCTCTCTTTCTCTCTCGCTCGCTTCTGAAAACCTTCCTGCTGCCTCCTGCGTGGGGATCTGCCCAAGTACACGCTCCCCACACCTCTTTCTCTTTCAAGTGCTGTCTCTCCAACCTTTGTCCTGATAGCTAACCAGCCTGCTTTATTAACCTTAGCTAGTTCCTAACCCTAACTAGATGCTAACTTTTCTCTAGCAAATAACCTAACCTCTTCACTAGAAGCTGAGTATAACTAGAATCTAATACCCTAACACTATGATACCTTTCTCCCCTCATCTCCCTTGAAGAAATAAAGGTGACCTGTAATCACTAGCTGTGTATTTTTACCTTCTATCCTGAAAATGGAGGATTGAACCGCAGCACAAGGATGATCAGGGCTGGAGGATAAGGAGGGAAGGAGCTTTCTGGTGGTTGAGGCAGAAGATTGGCACACAGAAGCTTTTGGCTCCTGCTCTTGCCTCCACCACAGACTTTCCTCTGTGACCTTGGGCAAATTGTGGTCACTTCTCCCTCAGTTTCCCTCTTTAGAAAGTGAGGATAATAATGCTGCTGGACCTCACTGGGGGAGAGGATAAGGCTGATATTTATCATTTACTGTGCTACACAAGCCCTGCCTGGGAGGTGCTGCAGAATGACAGCGTGCTTGCCACTGCACAGGAGCTCTTGCATTTCTCCCTAGGAAGAGGTAACACTTGTGACTGCGGAATCTGCCCTGTTCTCAGGATGGGGGTAAAAACCAACCAACTAAACCCCCTTCTTTGATGAGATGTGTGACAAGTTTGAATGCCACTGTGAGCAAAAGGACCTGCCATGTTTTCAAAGGAAGATGATTGCAACCTCAAGAGGTCAAACGGGGGGACAGTGATTTGTACTGTTGACTGTGGCATGATTCACCAGCCACACTGTCACCTCCTCTCATCTCTCAGACCTGCCTAAGCACAAGACTTATGTCAGTCACTTAGAGACAACCGGAGGGGGTTTTAAACAAAGAGAGACACAGTCAAAAACGTAGCAGGACTCTTCTCTCTCCATACAACCCCCTCCCTGCACTGGCATTAGGGAAGCTTCCAGAGCAGTTGCATGAGGTGGCCCTTTCATTTGTCCAGTAGCGTGGCCCTCTAGAGCAGAGCATCTGGCTTCAGTCTCTGTGCTGAGCCACCAAAGGATAACTAGAGGTCCTGGTGAGGATGTGCATTGAATTCCTTGCACATCTGTGACAGTAACTTAAATTTGGATTGGGAATTTGATAGCAAAAGTGGGATCAAACCTGCAGCTCTTAATGTGATGCTGCAAGGTACCTGGATGTCCCGTTCTGGGCTAACACAGCCATAATGCCAACCCTTTTCCCCAGGAGTGAGGAAGATAAATGTTCTGCAAGTAGCAAACAGTAAGTTAGCTGAGAGCTTGAAGATTTCCTTTGCATTCTTAGCAACAAAATGGTGCAAGTCTTAAGACTTTCCAAGCCAAGTGCCATGGAGTCTCTGTAACAGCCAGCTAAACTGGACTGCTCTCAAAAGGGCATCTCCACCTTAAAGTACTCCAAGCCCTTTTCAGTCTGTCTCTATGAGGTAGAGCAGGAAGTTTCCCACTGGGAACTGTCTTCCTTGACTCAGGTCCTTTTCCCACGGGCAGTCCAGGTGTTTGGGGTTTTTCCAGCCTTTTCACTGATGTTCTTTGTTTCCTTTGCAGAAGGTACACCGATCCGAGGTAAGACACCCCAGCTCACTCACCCACTCTCCAAACACCTCTCTCCACACAGTTCCCGTTTCATTGACCTCTGCTCAATACAGACTCTTGTTGTTGTTGTTGTCATTGTTTTCTTGTCCTGCTTCACCTCTGGATATTTCTTTTTTCTATGTCTTTATTTTATATATGGTTCTAATGTCCTTTTCTGTTTGCTGGGTGCACTTGGTAATACCAATACTGTTATTCTAATAACATCTCAGGCTGTGCTGCCTCAGATTTATGGCAGAGTTTTAAGAGCTAATCTCTCCAGGACTGTGAAGGACTGAACTTTATCTTGAGCATTAAATGCTGTCAAAGCTGGGTAAATACTTAGGACCTTCTCTTGGTTGATGGGAAGTGCTCCCGAGCCACTGACGGTGGTAAAACTTTCCCAATCCTTTGCTTAGTCAGATCTTCAGCACCTACCATCTCAGCCTACTCATTATTTTGGCTTCAGAGCCTTTCTTTCCCATCCCTTCCCGCTTTCTTACCTTTAGGTTTCTCTGGGAAAGGTAACCTGTGGTAAGTAGCTTCTGCACTGCCTCTTTAATGGTGCCAAGAGGATACTAGACCTCAAGCTATCATTGGAAGTCAGCAGGAGTATTGGGTGTGCACCCCTTGGAAGACCCTGCTTTGGTTTTATCTGCACTGGCAAATTCAAAAGCCCATAATTCTCTGCTGCTAAAAGCAACAGGAGGGTGCTGTAGGTGAGATTGACTTTTTCACACATCATCTCTATTGGCTCCTGACAAGTGCTGAAAACTCATTGACCTCTCTGCAGTATAATTTCCACCATTGCACTCACCAGCAAAGCTGCAGTGGTCAGGATGAAAGGGGGTGAGCCCTTATTCCCCTGGTGAAGCTGCCTGCCTGCAGTTGA
This sequence comes from Urocolius indicus, assembly GCA_013401255.1. Lineage (NCBI taxonomy): Eukaryota > Metazoa > Chordata > Aves > Coliiformes > Coliidae > Urocolius > Urocolius indicus. The sequence goes on from WBNH01008993.1 coordinate 31,427, forward strand.
TGGTTGTGCTCCTGCTCTGCAGCGTGGCTTTGCCTCCCCTGTGTATGCTCAGACAAACGATGCTCCTGAACCACACAGAACATTTGTCTGGACCCAGTGGAAATAACCCACAGTCCTGTCCAAATTAACAGCTATTTCTAAGGGAACTCACTGACCAGCTCTGCACCGAAGTGGAGCTTTCTGATGACAGAGCATGCTCATGCTGTAATTCAGTATGAAATATGCTCAGCTGGTGTCTCAGTGTGAAGCTTCAGTCTATTTGATTTCCACCTCCTATTGTGCTGAAATACTCACAGATTTGAAATGGATTTAGTTTGGTTTAAGTGGCTTGGGTGGGGTGGAGGGGGTGTTTTTTTGTTCTTTAATTCTGTGTATTCTGCCTTTGGGAGCTCCCAGGCACAGTGGATGCTGGCAGGACTCACACTATCACAGCCCAGCCCTGTCTTAAATACTCTCACAGCCTCACCTCTTCCCACGCAGCATCCTTTTTCACCCATGCACACACACAGGAACACGAGCTCCTTGTCCTCCTCATGTGAACACACTGGCTTTTCCTTCCTGAAGAGGCTGTATCTGCAACCAACAACGATATCACTTGTCCCTTTCTCACTTGAGATGTTATCAGTGGTATTAAACTGAGCTGGAATTGTTTGGTTTCCATACTTAGGGTTGTTTTTTTTATGCCTGGAGATGAGAGTTAAGAGTCTTAGCACATGTGAGCTCTGGCATATCTGTAGTACAATCATGTACTCCTGATACATAAAACATTGGATAGCCTGTTGAATTATTTATGTAGAATGTATTTTAAAGGGTTTTTTGCAGGGATGAAGCCTTCTGAGGTAAATGAGGCAATTTTCCTCCATGTCCTTACATACTGCATGTCTCTACATGTTTGCTTACAGGAATGTTTACTATGGGCTCTGGGTATATTCTTGTAGGCTGCAGTAATGTGAAGGTTTAGGAAAGAAAATGTAATCCCTTTGTCCCAGTTGGTATAAAGCACACAGACAATTCTGAAGCTCCACTGCTGTATTTATAGGGTTTCCCTTGGGAATATTCACCATCAGTAAGGTACTTTTCTCATCTCCTGGAGGCTTCCTGTGAATCAGGTGTTTAGGCACAACACAAAGATAGTGGTGATAAATATGCTCCAGGGATGCCTGGCAGTGGGTGACGAAGCCTTTCACTTTCATGGTCACTGCTTCAAATCAGCTGCCTTCTGATAGATTTCTGGGGATCACAGTAATGTGGATTATTGGAGCTGATTTCCTGAGCTCTGGTGCAGAATGCCTGCATTGCAGAAGCCACAAAAGTTGGTGCTTTTGCTGATCATCACAGAATCACAAGGGTTGGAAGGGACCTAGAAAGCTCATCCAGTGCAACCCCCCCACTGCCAGAGCAGGACCCCCTAGAGCAGGGCACACAGGAACTCATCCAGCTCGGGGTTGAGAGAAGGAGACTCCACAATCCATAGAGGGGGATATTGCAGCTTCTCTTCCTGTTAAGTTTGTGTCCAGCCCTAACACTGAGCACAGACACAGAGGGCTCAGGGTTTCCAAAGCTCCCAGCCCAAGGTCCCTCAGGCAGTGTCCCGAGGTGGGGGAAAACCCAAAACATTCACACTGTGCTTCCTCTTCCAAACAAAATGATGATGATCCTGTCTTTGCTACGGTCTTCTTCTCTCCTCCCAGGTGGCCTACAGATTGAAAGCAGCGAGGAGACAGACCAGGGGAAGTATGAATGTGTCGCCAGCAACAGCGCCGGGGTGCGCTACTCCTCCCCTGCTAACCTTTACGTGAGAGGTAGGGAGCGCATCGGCTCACCACGCTGCCACACACCTCCCTCCCCATGGCCTTCCTTCTGTCCCCAGCTCTTTGATTCAGTCCTGTCCCTGAAGCACTGCTGGGAATCAGTTGGATCCTTAACAGTGCTCACCAGAGCTTTGCAGGGGAGTCCTGGTGACACCCTGGCTTCCCTCAGCACTGCTGGTGGCTCCAGCTACGGCTGCAGAGCAGCAACACAAAGCTGTCAAGTATGACCCAAAGTAGTGTGCCCAGGAATCTGCCAGCATCAGCCTGCAGAACCCAGAGGGGAACAAACAACTCTGGCTGCAAAGAGGCCATAATCCCCTGTTCTCCCCAAGGATCCCTGCTCTCTGGAAGAGGTTTCAGTTCTACTGGTGTGGGTGTGAGAGGAGGGGAGGACCCTCTCAGACCCCTCCATTGAGCTGTCTATCCCCTGGATCTCACCAGATTGAAACAGGAGGGTGCATTCTCACTCCTCACCTAAGTCCCAAGCTGGTTTTCCCTTTGCCAGCACTAAGTAACTGTCACTGGTTCCTTGGGCACAAACACTGGCCGTAGGCACAGAGTCCCTGAAAGCTGGGGACAACCAGCAGATATCTCTGCTGCGGTGACAGATTCCTTCACCCATACAGCATGGGGAACAGATGAGAGGGGGATTGGCTTCTGCCTGATGTCCCCTTGATGTTCTCACACCCCATCGGGGCTATAGCCTTTCTGCTTTCTTTGTGATCTTATTTTAACCTCTCTGACCTGTACTATTTTGTGTGTGGCTTTGGTTTAACATCTTTCCACAGCAACCCCCTCTTTTGGTAAATGAGAGAGCAGGGCTGGTCCTTCTCGCTTTGTAACCAAAACCAAAACCCCAAAAAGACGCCCAAAAAAAAAAAACAGAAAACAAAAGAAAAGGAAAAAAATACCATTGGGAGGAAAAAAAAAAGGAAAAGTGACATCCCAGCAAACTGTTCCCATCTCCATCCCATCCACAGAGGAAGCGCCTCCCACCTACACTCACGTTACCTCTGCAGCCCGATGCAGAGCCATGCTCCTGTGTGCACACTCCTCTCTCTCTCTCTCTCTTTCTCTCTCTCTCTCTCTCTCGTTGTCTCACGCTCACTGAATCTCATGCACATAGAGAGAAGGCTTTGAACAATTGACCCTTTCCAAGCTCAGTTTTGAAGTAGCCTTTTGTAGCCAGCTGGACAATTGCCGTTGAAATTTTTACCCCTTCGCCTGGCCCCCAAAATGCTGCTTTTTGGAAGCATCAGCGTGGACGTGCTGCTGGTGCAGGGCTCAGGCCTTTGCACCCAGCTGAGCTGCTGCAGTGCTTTGGAAACAGGACAAAAAAAAAACCGTGGGGACTTCTCATTCTTCTTTTCTTTCTAAATTCCCTTTCTGGCCACTCAGAAACTACCCAGGAGACAAAAAGTGTTTGTAACCGTGGCGTTGCTTGTCTCCACACCTACCTGAGAGTCAGCTCCAGGTGGATAGCCCCTCTTCCCATCCCATTTAGCCCGTGTGTGTACCTGAGGCCTGCCTGAAAAGCAAAGCCAGCAGAAACCGCCGTGTGAGCCAGCTCGGCCTGTGGGTTGGGTGTTTTTTCATGCTGTTCTAATTCCTTGTTTCTTGTGTGTTAATATCGTGGAAAGGTAACAAGAGTTCTGAAATGCATTTGCTTGGGTGGGAGGGAAAGTTCTCATGCACATTTTTCTTCCCTGTTTTCTTTCTTTTTTTTTTTTTTTCCTTTTTTTTTTTTTGCCTTCTTTTCCTTTCTGTTTTAAAAGAGTCTGGAACACTCTTGTGTTTGCAATTGACTTGTTTCTCCCATGACACGCTTGTCTCTATAAGAACACCTGGGATAGGAGTTGTAAGTTTTAACCTCGCAAGGAAATGGTTTTTTTTTACTTTTGGTTTTCGCTTTTTCTTTTCTTCTTCTAATGGTTTCTTTGGTTTTGGTTTTTTTTTCCTTTATGGAGTCCCATGGTGGGGTTAGTGCAGGCAGGGCTGGGTGTGGGTGCTGGGGTGGGGGGGGGAGCACGGGTTGTGGGGGTGAGGGGGGAGCGGATGGCCAGCTTGGGATTGCCTCTTGTGTCGGGTCTTCTCAGCCTGGTACAGGTTCTGCTCCCCTTTGTCTAAAAGAGCAGATGCACTTAAAAAGAAGTGAGAACTCCTTGGTGGGGTGGGCACCTCTGCTGGGTGCTGATCCTGAATTAGGATTGCTCACAGTCTGACCTCTGTGCACAGCTTGGTTGTTCTGAAAAGGTACCTGTGTGGATGGGAGGGGGAAAGTGAGGAAAGCAGCAAGGAGGGTCGTTACTATCTTCATGATTTCCTTTTTTTGTTTTAACCTTTCTTTTGATTTCGGTTAAGAGAAGAAAACAAAAAACAAACAAACAAACAAACAATCAAACCAAACAAACAAACAAAAAACAATCAATTTGCAGCTGACAGCCTTGAGAAGGCCTTTTTTTACTCTCTCTGTGTTTCCCCTATTTTTCTCTTCTCCTCATGTCATTGTGTTCCGCATCAAACCCCCTTAACATCCCTCAGAGCTACGAGAAGGTTGGTGTGGTTTTTTTCTTTTTTACTTTCTTTACCCACATTTTTACATTCTTAAGAGAAAAAAAAGAAAAAAAAA
>WBNH01008993.1:37954-89809 GCA_013401255.1 Urocolius indicus
TTTCATTGGAAGTGGATATATATTTTTTTTTTTTCCCTTTCTGAATTGGTTTTGGGTTCTGTTGGGGTTTGGTTTTTTTTTTTCTTTGCTTTCTCTTGAGTTCCTGGTTCTGTTTGGATTGGTGATGCTGTGCTGTAGTTGATTCCAAACGCATTGTGAGAAGCCAGTGTTCCTGCCCACCCGGTGGTAACAACTCCTCAATCCCTCCAGGAGGAAAGGAGTCACACAGCTCTAACGCCTGTCCATGGAAGCCCTGCTATTTGGGACTAGCCTTTGTTTTAGGGGGAGGGAGGGATCTGGGAAGTGGAAAAGATGGTAAGAAGCCCCAGGGTGGCATTGCAAGACTTAGAGCAGACCCTGGGATCACCTTATTGCTGAACACGTGTCTTGGAGGTGTGGCTCTTGTTCCACATCCTGCGCACAAAGAAACACCCTGATCCCTGCTCTGAAAGGTTCCCCTAGCAAAAGCAGAGCTCACTCCCTGAAAACAGCCCCTTTCCCTCCAGTAAAACCCAAGACACTGCACAGGGGAGCTCGTCTGCTGCCAGCCCAGCATGGGTAGAGGCAGAAAGCTTCCTCGTTACTGAATCCCAGGCAGTTGTCTGTCCTTTAGCACCCACGTGTGCTTGCAGAGCCCCATCGTCAGGCAGCACCTTCTCTCCTCAGCAGAGCTTGGCAGATTCCCTTGTAGGAGGGTGATGCCTCGTCCTTGCAGCGTTGCAGATGAAGGGCAGCCAGCCAGCAGCCTCTGCTGTAGAAGGGTAGATGGGTCTAACAGCTCTGCCTCTCTCCGTTTACCCTCTTTCTTCCCTATCATTCAACCATTGTTGCCTGGCTACAGGCACCTTGAAAACCAGCCAGGGCCAGAGAAGGTAGAGCCTTCCTTTCTGAAGGAGAGTGGAAAGAATTGCAGCAGTGGTAGCCACAAAAAGAGGCTGCTGGGACACAGCTGGCAGCTGCATCTCCATTGTAAACAGCAACAAGAAATCTGACAAGTTCCATTCTAGCTGAAAATGCCTCTTTTCCCTCTTCTCATCTCCCTGTTTATCCCCATTCAGCCTCTGTTGCCTCCCATGTGTGCATCCTGAGTGGGTGAGCCACATGGGATAGTAAACAGATGGGTTCCTTGCAGTGTGTTAGTTTGGACCCTTGGTGCTCGGTGCTTTTGCCCTTTGCAGAGTCGAATGCCCTTCCTCTCCCTGGTGATGCATTTCCCTCTGCCCATCAGTCCTCACTACTCTATAATCTACCAAAGGAGTGGCTTTCCTAGTGTACAGGTATTAAAGCTGTGTGATTTTTGAGAAATCCAGTGCAGTATTGACACAGTATCTGTCTCTCTCTTTCTCTATCTCTCTCTTTCTCTCTGTCTGTCCTTCTCTTTTTTTCTTAAAATGCTGAGATTTCAGTGCTTGGACCCTCAGTGCTGGTATTCTCCCCCTCCCCCTTTCAAGTCTCTCCCCCTCTCCCCTTAGGTACAAGGGTACCACTGCAAAATGCTGCACTGTTGATAATGTCTTTCTGAAGCAGCCAGCTGGGGCTCTTCTAACTCTGATACCAACAATAGCCAAAAGACATGCCCAGCCCCTATTTAAAGAGGGAAACCAAAAAAAAAACAAAAAAAGAAGAAAGAGAAGAAGACAAAACAAAAGGCTTGTTTCATTTAAAAAGAGCAAGAGACAAGGAATAGTGTTTGAACTGAGGTGTTCCCATCCCACCTCCCTCCTGCCTAGGACTAAAAGGTGATAATCACCACTAATTCCAGGATTTTCCTTCATGAATAGGAGTTGGAGTTTCAGGATTTAGGTGCAATTAAAAAGGGATTTATATGCCATTGCTTTTTATTTCTTTCTTTTCTCTTTTATAAAGTATTTCTAACCTGGCCAGAGTGCACTGCAGCTGCTAGAGTCCCTTGTGATCTGAGAAGGTTGTAAGGTCAAAGTTTTACCTTTAAGAGCCAATAAAAACTAATAACAATAATAACATCAACAACATTAAACTGAAGCTAAAATGGATGTTAGTGATGCTAGGCTGGAATGACACTGGGTGAGCAAACAGAGACTTGATACCTGGCTAAAAAAAGCCTCATATGGTTTGCTGGAAGTCAGGAAATTGTCGGTTAAGGGTTTGCCTGGTGTGTTATTACAGATCAGATCATGCCATGGTCCCAAATAACAAAAGAGTCTGCTCTCAGGGAATTGCCAAGGTCAAAATGCAGAAGTATCTTTATGGAGACCCACAAAAGCAGGTCAGAAGTAGGTGAGAAGAATTCTGCCACCAGCTCAGGGTGTGTGACGTTTCCTGCTCTGAGACAGTTGTTCAGATTTCACCTGTAGTCAGTGCAAAGGAAGAGCCAGTTCCAGCAGGCAGCTCAGCACACCTTCAGATGGGGATGCTGATGTTTATGGGAGCTGTACAGCTCACCTGGCTTTCAGAAGTCTTCTTGGATGCTTCTCTAAATCCATAAGGACACAAGTACCATCAAACTTCTGGCCCAGGAAAGGACAGGTTAGAGTATCAGGAGGTGCCTGTCTCTCTGCTGCTGTTCAATACCTGATGGTATTTTGCTCTAAGCATCAGTGAGTCAACACATGCAGGATCCAGGCTTTGCCCCACAAGAAGGTACGTGTCTGCTTGTCCAGACTCTATGGCCACAGCTGTTTTGGCCCCTTGCAACAGAGCACTTTGTATCTCTCCCCTTAATCCTGAAAGCTTCAGACTTCCACCTCGGTTACTGTGTTTTGATCCAAATAGCCAGCTGCTTGGCTCAAGATAGGACCCTGAATGCAAGGACTGAGTGTCTCTGCCTGCTCTTCCATTTCACAAAGGGAAAGGAAGAGTGAACAATGCACGGTGGAGCTGTGTGGGCTGTGCTTTAGCAACCTCTGAATATGCAGAGCTGCTGCTGTTGGTACAGGACAAATTGTCATGGTTGAATTTGCCAGAATTAAAAATTTTCCCCTATTTCACACTGTGGTGCCCCATCAGGACTTACAAAAGGCAGCAGTTGTGGTGCTGCAGGGATAATCCTTTTTCCCCTTCGCTCCAGCTTCTTGTTGCTCTGTTCTTTTCAAGCCCAGGGAGTTTTAAATGGTTCAGCAGGCATTTAAAACTAGCACAGTGTGCTTGCTGTGCCTGCTTCAGCCTTGCCTCTTCTGCTGTGGGAGTCAAGTACAGTGCTTAGTCACCCAGAATCAGGTTCTGCAGCCCAGGTCCCACTGAGAACATTGCAAATCTTTTTCAAGGCTCTCTGGAAAGCTTCAACTCATCGAGAGCCCACAGATGAAAACAGGCCAGAGCTAAACACGTCACAGCAAACCCACTTGAAATCATTGCAAATAAACCCCATAGAAAACGCAGAAATAGTCTGCTTAGGACCTCAGGAAATAAAGCTTCCAAATGTCTATTAAGATGTGACTAATTTAACAAACAATTGAGCTTGTAGCCTGCTCAGAGGTTAAGTTTGGCTCGTGTGTAATTTGACCATCAAGCCAGAGCTGCTGGTTGCTCAGCCCATCCCTCGGTGGGCAAGTGGAACGGTTGCTGAGCTTTCAGTGCCGGTTAGAGGTCAGGAGGAAATCATTTCACTTGCACTGTAGATCAGACAAAACAGCCACAAGGTCAGAAGGATGATCTTTTCATTTAAAATGTAGGAATTTAAATACCATTTGAGATTAGCATTGCTAAATTCCTTAATGGAGAAGGAGGGAGACAGAAGCAGCCTTAGCTGGTGCAGCTGCCCCCGAAGTGCTGTGCTCCAGGTTTAGGGAGGGTTGTGTGAGCATTCACATGAGCACTTCTGTGGGTGGGGGAGTGCCCTGTCCCATGTTTTGGGGTGTCCTCAGCTCTGAAATTCTAGTTCCAAACCAAAGCAAGCAAACCAAAACGACTTTGCTGTGTTTCTGCAGAAGGATTTCTCAAGGGTATCAGGAAATGGAAATGGATACAAAAAGCCACCCCCCCAAAACCAAAAGATCCAAACCAAAACTCTCTATATGTCTGTGTATGTATCTCTCTCTATAGAGGGCACTTTGCAGGAACACTGTGCTGTACTGATCTCAAAATCTCTGCCTGCCTGTGTCTCTTACACCTTTTGCATCGCTGTTCTCTTTGTTTTAGGGGAAAAAAAAAAAAACTATTAGATTACACCTTGTCAAATTACAGTCACAAAACTCAGTCAGTGGAGTCTGTGTTTGACCATTGCAGAGCTGCTTGGAAAACAACAACAACAACAAAAAAAAAAACTCCCTCAACCTATTGGCTTCAGATTATTTCCTATTCAATCCTGTAAAAAGCAACAGGAAAAAGAAAAGCTGAGAATTCCAAAAGACCAGAGATGTTGAGGCAGCCTGTCACTCAACTGATGTGTTTCTCAGAAGTGGGAAAAGTCACAATGATTGGGAAAGGTTTAAATGGATTTCCTCCAGACCAACTCCCAAGCTTTGGTCTCATTCTTTATGTATCTACCTATTTAATTACCTGATGTTTATTTACTGTGAAGGAAAGGAGGAAGGAGGTGGGCATGAGGAGGGCAGCATCTCGTCCTCTGGAGGGACGGAGGTGGGAAATCCAAACCCCCAGCAGCGTCTCGCCCCAGCGGAATGAATGAGCTCACAATTGGAATGGGAGAGGGAGAAGGCAGAGGCGGCTGCACAGCCGGCACAGGAGCAGGGACTTGACCACCTTTTGGGAGGGGAGGACAGGTGTAATCTAAGCTTCACTAATAACGTAGAGGCTGCACATTATTTTGGCACCCTTTTCCCCTACCCCCTCCTCATTTTGGAGCAAGACGGAATGACTCCTGTCTCACCAAAATGGCCAATAATGTCCGCCTTCTCACCTCATTTGGAGCAGCAGCTTGCTGAGTGTCAAAATGTTTAATACCATTTGGTTTTGTTTGGTGCTTTCAACCAGTCACTTCACATTTCTTTTGTTTTGGTTTTTTTTTCCCTTTCTTTTTGTTCAATTGCTTTCCTCTTTGAGCTGTGAAAATGACGGTTCTCTTTTGAGTTGGTTTCATGTGAATCGGGGTTTGAAGTGACGGGTCCTTGTCCAGTCCTTTCTCCTTCTCCCCAACCTCGTTCCTCTTCCCCAATGTTTTTCTCCCCCCTCTGAGCTAATCTGGACGAGGCTTTAAAAAAATAAAAGCGGAACCGGTGGGTTTCCTCAGCACAAACTGGTTGGTTGGTCCTCAGATCTCTCTCACTAGCAGCGTCCTGGGAACACATCTTAAGGATGGATTCTGGTGTTGCAAAAGTCAACCCTGGATCTCCCAGTGTCTCTTCCGATCAGGTCTGTAAAAATCTGTCCCTTTCAAAAACGTCTCGCAGCTTGTGGACCCCCAGCTCTCTTTTTAACTGAGTGATGGTGGTGGGGAACCTCAGTGATGTTGATTGGTACCTCCTGGTTGGAAAGGGTAACGCAGCGAAAATGCCACTCACACAACACAAACTGGGTTGAGCTCTGCGTCCGTGAGCAGCAACAGAACCAATTGGCCTTGCAAGAGGGTGAAGAGTTATGGATCTGTTGTGTTTTTAATGACAGTTCTGTCAAGCAGAATCTGGGGTGCAGATTCACCTGCATGAAACACCCAACAGTCAGGATTAAAGAGACTCATAACTAACTGCACTCACCAAACCTTTTCTGTGCCTCAGAAATGGCTTCTGTGCCTTGAAGTAATTTGATTTGCATCACGAATGTCCAGCTCCAGTCCTAAAATCCTGCTCTGTCAGTAACAAACTGTATCCTTGTTTGCAAAAAAAAAAAGCTCCTGAGAGTTTTTTGGCCATGGGAAATGTGTTTGTGTGTGCCTGCTCGTGTGTGGACCTGGGGAGATGTTGCACATGCACATGGAGCATGCACATATGTGTATGCATGCAAGGTTGGCTTCGTAAAACAGGTCTGACAAAGCTGTCCTGGAAACCAGACGTCCCTGAAACTCAGGGAAGGTGCTTCTCCACACCAGAAAAGGGTGAAAGTATTAGTTCAGTGTCTATAAAGCAGAGCCCTGACTGCCCCATCCTAGCTTTTCCTTTCCAGAGGGTGGTTATTCTTTTCTTTCCAGTCCCTTTGGTGGATAACAAAATGGAAGGAATCTCTTCACCATATTTTTATGTATAAGATTTCACTCTTTCCACTGCTGTGTGAAAACCCAGATGGACCCCGAGCTGAAACTGTCCTTGATTCCATCTCTAGCTGCACTTCAAGCTTTCTGTCCACCACTGCTCCAAGGCCCTGACCTTAACCACTGACCCAGAGATTCTCAGCTGGAACAAATCTCATGTCAACAGCCCAATCAGAGTTGTCTAGCAATTCAAAGAAACAGCAGCCTGGTGCTTCTTGAGCCCTAGAAGTATTTCCTCTGTGAGTCACAGTCCTGAGCCATTGCAGGGATGTGTCAAGGGACTCTTTGAGGTCTCCAAAATGTCACATGGGAGTTATTTTCCCCTCCTAGGCTGGTGTGTGGATGTTTGTGTATTTGTGTAGCTTTTTTGAAACCAGGATGCACAACAAAGGGCTGCTGCTGCCTCTCTTGATCTTGCATTAAGCCCAGCCACTAACTCTCATCCAAATTGTCCCTTTTTGCAGGATGTGCATTGTTTTTGGGCTGGCTGCTTCCTTTTAATTAAAGGTGACAAAAGCCATTAAACAAACCAAAAGGTGATGCTGCCCCAAGCCCCCCTCCCAAAGCTGACCTGGAGCCTTGGGTGCTGTGAGGAGGGTGGGGAGGATTGCATCCCAGCTGTTGGTGAGGGTGCTCTGCACAGCTCTGGGGCCCTGAGCTTGTGTTTTGTGAGTGGATCTCTTCCTTTCCCTGCCCAAAACCACGCAGGAGCAGCAGTCTGTTCCCTTCAGACTCCGATTCTCAGCACTCCACCATACATCAGATGATGCTTTTCGGCTCTTAGATTCTGGTTTGTTACTCCTTTTCTTTCTTTGATTTTTCCTTTTGTGTTCCTTTCTTTTCCTTTCTCTTTCAGTTTGCTTTGATTTCTTTGTGATTAGCCTCGGTTTGAATTAATTGTCTTGTTCTGTTTCCATGACAACTCAGTGTTTGCATCCCACTTGCCAGTTGTTTGTTGCTGTTGATGCTGTTTGCTGACCGGATCTTGTCCGGTGTTATGTTTCCCCATCTCTCCTCACCTCTTCCCACCTTACCTCCCCTTTCCAGAAGGTTACATATCAGCCCCTCCTCAAAAGAGTCATCCCCACCCCAGATCTGTCTGCATGTTGATCCCACTTATTTCTTTCCAAGTTTTCTCCATGTTGTCTCAGACTGTGACCGGTGTGGTCTTCACCTGGCTCCATTTTCTGAAGCATGGTGTCCCCTGGAGCAGAGAGTGACAGGGATGGAGCAGGTGATAGGGATGGACCCTCATGTCCAGGGCTGAAGGTCTCCTATAGCAGCGTGACAGGGAAAAAGGAACATGTTGCCTGGTCTCTTGAGTCAGTGCTGGTGCCTGAGGTTGTGCAAATGCCATGGGACTCCCTTCACAGCTTTCTCTAAGCTAAAAGTCATCCCCTAGTGTTAGTGTCCAGGTGAGTCTGCAGCGTGTCCCCCCCACACCAGCCCTTTCCCCAGCTGCACTGGAGGTGAGAGCACACTCTCCATTCTCTGCAAATCCATGCATGCAGGAATTCTCCTTTGACATCTCTGAGCTCCTAATGCCACAAATCTGGAAGTCTCCTTTTCCTCTGGGTACTGGTAACTGTGCAGAAAAGTCTCTGCTTGGCAGGGTGGGAAGAGCCTTCCTCTGAAAACATCTCCTTGTCACCAGCCTGCAGGAGGAGGCAGGGGCTGTGTTTGGCTTTTGTTTAACAAAGCCCCACTAAATGGAAAACAGCCACTGCCTCTCCTGGCAGTGCCCTTCCAGCTGAAAAGCTCCATAATGTGGGGCAGCACCCAGGGAAGTGGGGTGGGAGATAAATACCAGGAAAACCCAAGAGGTGAGTCCCAGGGGCCATCTGAAGGCACTGGGACTTGGGAGGGGCCACGGCAGGCTGAGCTCTGATGTCCTTTGCATTGCTTTTGCATGGATGTAATGGCCACTGAGGTTGTAGAGAGCTTGTTCACAGAGGTTGCCTGATAATACAACAGCAGGGACAGATATTTCTTCAGGCCCCCAGCACTCCTGACTCTCCTGGGAGGAGTTCACTGCATGGCTGTCTCTGGAGCTGGAGGAACCCCGCTCTCCCTTTCTCCTCAAGCTGCATCTTCTCTGGATGTGAACCCTCTTGTCCTTGCTTGTGGGGTGGGACCTTGCCCTCAACTCCCTCCCTAGGGCTTGTCTGATCCTCTCACCTTTCTCCTTTGCCCATTCCCTTGCTTTCAGCCTGAAGGAAAAGCACCCTGAGCCAACCAGCCCCTGCTTAGGTAGTTCAGAAAATGGAGCCAAGGAAACCTCACCCCTCCCCTTTGTGTCCATGTTCTTCCTGTGTAAGGTCTGGAAGCTGCATCCACCTCTCAGCTAAGGAGATGCACAGAACATGTCACTGTTTTCTCAACGTTCCAAGTTTCATGACCTTGTTTTTCTTATTAATTCTATTCTATTTATTATTCCGCCAGGGCTGAGATGTGCCAATGTGAGCCACCACATTGGGTCACATCAGCTAGACAAAGTATGCAGCATTAAAGTGGGTTTCCCCCTCCCCTCCCTCTCTTTTCTCTTCTTTCTCCCTTCCCCTCCTTGTTCTCCTTCTCCTTGTCTTCCTCCCTTTCTCTGTCGCTCACTTTCTATCCAGTATCCATGTGGGCATTTGCTAAGCCGCCCAGAAATGAGATTTCTCTGCATTTTCCTCTCTCTTTCTCCTTCTCTCTTTCCTCTCTCTTCTCTCTCTCTCTCTCTTTTTTACCTATTTTGCATGATGTTTGTGACTCTGAGAGCTGCATCTATCGATGGAACCGTGTCAGATCTTAAAGAGGCTTCCTTAGGGTTTCTATACCCGAAAACCACAAAAATTTCATTAGAGTTTCTCATCTTTTCCCCCCTGTCTCTCGCTCCAGGGGGCTTTGCCTCCCCCTGGGCGGCTGTCACACACACACACCCCCCCCAAATTCTGTCCCGCTCCGGGGACTCCCTCTCCTCCCTTGGATTTTTTTCTTGGATTTATGCCACTTATTACTTTTCCAGTGGCACCTCTCTGGCACCTGGGGATGTGATCCTTCTCTCTTGGTTGAATTCTCTGGGGTCCAACAAGGTAAAACCTTGAGAAGTTTCCATCTCCATCCCAGCCTTGTCCCTGCCAGCAGCCCAGCTCTGCAGCATCCCTTGGGCACGGAACAGCCCCTCTCCATGGCCAGGGGCCCATCCCAGGCCGTGCTGCCAGAGGGGCTGTTGCGTTTTGCCGTGGCAGAAGGTGCTCTGGGAGTCAGATTCCAGCAGCAAAGGGGTTGGAGCAGGTTTCCCGGGGCGGGGAGCTGGGGACCCCAGCAGCTCTGGAGGAGATTTTTGTTCAGTGCCAGTTCTTGCCAGTAAAGATGAGAAATTGCTAATAAATTTTTGTGTATCTATCTGTGCTGTGATGGGTCTAATCTTGATCAATGGAACCCTGTTGCTATGAAATTTCGCTTTTATGTCTATATTCTATATATTGTTTGTGAAGTACAAATTCCTTTGAAGTTTTCATTTCCTTTTGGTTTTTGCTTTTCAGTTTCCTTTTCGTTGTTTTGTTGGTTATTTTTTCCTTTCCTTTGGGTTTTTGTTTTGTTTCGTTTTCGATGAAGGAAGAAAATAAACTGACAAACCCCATCTGTATTTATCTTTTTGCTCTTTTTTCTCCCCCCTTCTTTTCTTGCTTTCTTTATTCCTTTCTCTCTTGGTTTTTTTTTTTAATGTTTTATTTCCCTCCCCCCTTTTTTTTTTTTTTTTTTTGGTTGTCGTTGTTGTTGTTTTCCTTTTGCTTTCTTTGCTTTGCTTTTTGGTTTTGTTTCTGTGTTACCTCTGTGCGTCTCGTCCACAGTTCGTCGGGTGGCCCCGCGCTTCTCCATCTTACCCGTCAGCCACGAGATCATGCCCGGGGGTAACGTCAACATCACCTGCGTGGCCGTGGGTTCTCCCATGCCCTACGTCAAGTGGATGCAGGGAGCAGAAGACCTGACACCAGAAGATGACATGCCCGTGGGCCGGAATGTCTTGGAGCTCACGGATGTCAAGGATTCAGCCAACTACACGTGTGTGGCCATGTCCAGTCTGGGAGTCATAGAAGCGGTTGCTCAGATCACGGTGAAATGTAAGAGAGTGTGAGCAGGGCTGCGGGAGCGAGTGCGTGGGGAAGGGGGTTGAGGGGGTTGGAATGGGGGGAGGTCCCTGGCTGCATGTCTGCAGGTGGGTGCATGCACAAGCGTGTGCAGATGTGCAGGGCATGTGTTTGGCGGGTGCATCGTGGGGACAGAGCATCCCAGCACGTGTGCAAAGCAAATGTGGAGCCTGTGTCGTGTCTGTGCATGGGAGCATCTGTGGAGCCGTGGTCGTGCCTGGCAGTGCATGGGTGGGAATGTCTCTGTGTGGCTCTTTGGGTGCCTGTTTCTGCCTGTGTGTCGGTTCTGCACGTGTCAAGGTCGTTGTGCATGAGTGTGTGTGCATGAGAGAAAGAGCACCGTGGCTGTACAGGCATGTGGGTGCCTGGCTGCATGTGTGTAGGTCTGTGTTGTTATGAGCCTGAGTTATTACGAGTTATGGACATGCAAAGGTGTGTGGGCACGAGCAGGGAGACACAACTCGTGCATAAGTGGCCTGTGCTGGGATCTGTGCATGTGCCTTTGGGGATCCCACTCGCAAAGAAATCCACAGTGAGGGAGAAGCTCATGGCTTGAGCTCTTTCCTCGCTTTAGGACAACTGAGCTGTTATGAAGAAATCTGATTCCAACCCCTGCATGCTTGGTTCTGTCCTGGGATGTGAGGCTGGCTGGACAGTTTGCAAGGAGCCTTGGATGGCTTGAAGCCTGCATGCCATCCTGTTCCAAGGTTAGAGATTCAGCCAAGGCCCTGAGGATCTCTGGCATGTGTACCCTTGCAGTAGAGCTTAGTTCCAGCATCTTAGTGGCCGTTGTTGCCTCAGCAAGAAGGGGAATAACCCCAGCTTCCAGCTAGCAGTTCCCAAGAGGAGCACGGGTGCAATCTTCAATCTATTCTGTCCTCAGCAGGGGAGTATTAAAACCCAAGCAGGATGCCCCTGTGGTTGGGTGAGTGTAGAGCTCTTTGTCTGAGCTGGTGTCTGCTCTGAGTGATGGCATTGCCCACGAGGGATCTGGGGTTGGAAAGGATGTGGGTGGTGGGGGGGCAGCGGGGAGAGGAGGAGAAACGCTTTGGAGAAGGGGAGAGCTGAAGTAAAAGAGTCCTGTTGTGTCAGTGCATGTGTCCAAGGAAGGCCTGACAGCAGAGACGAGGAGGGACTAGTGAATCTTGACGTGTCGCCATCTGGGGCCTTTGCACAGGGAGTGGGCTCACGTGCTAGCAGAAGGATGCCCGGGGCTGGACTGAGGTGCTCTTTATTTTCCTGAGTATTTTCTTCCTTCCCCTTTTTTTTCTTTCCTGTCACATCACATCAATTTGAAAAGCTGCTGTGGTAAGATACATTGCTGCTGCTTCCATCTCTCCTGTCTCCTCAGATGGGGAATCTTACCCTGCTGGTACCTTCTGCCTGTTGTGATTTTTACTTGTATTCTATTCCCCCTTATGTTCCTGCCTGTAAACATCTTCAGTCTTCCCTGGGCAGAAGATGAAATGAGAAGTTAGAGTTTTAGAAGCACTCAAGAAGATGAAGTTGGAAAGGAAGGGTCTGAAGTGTATAGTGAGGAAAGCACGTAAGGCTTGCTGCCAGAGGCTCCCGACACGTAACGTGCAGCCTCTGGTGTCTCCTGGATGAGGGACGGGGGAGATGAGCATTAATCCACATTTATGGCTTGGGAGGAAGCAGCCCAAGGGTTTGGGTGCACAGTCAGCACTGCTGGGTGACCTGCAGAGCGTGGCAGGGCCGGCGGTGCCGGAGCCCTTGCGGAAGCTCCACCGATGTGCCGGGAAGGAGCTGCAGCGAAACCGCTCTTCCTGAGAGCCGTGGGGTGTGCAGCTGAAGTCTGCACTAACGATTCCAGATGTTTAGCTGAACGCTTCCCTTTTGATGGAGCAGTTTAAGGAGGATAATAGAGTGGATAACTAGGTTCATCATATTTCAGCGGCGCTGTAAGCGAACTGATTGGGACTGTGCTTCTGGCTCCTGCAGCCCTAACTAAAGCCCAATTAGGCACCATTTCAGCACACGTGGGTTTATTTAAAATGCCTGTTCTTCCTGATTCTCAGCACTCCCTAAGGCTCCTGGGACTCCAGTGGTGACAGAGACGACAGCAACCAGCATCACCATCACCTGGGACTCTGGAAATCCAGACCCCGTGTCCTACTATGTCATTGAATACAAGTCTAAAAGCCAGGACGGGCCGTATCAGATCAAAGAGGACATCACCACCACCCGCTACAGCATCGGGGGGCTCAGCCCCAACTCTGAGTACGAGATCTGGGTCTCTGCGGTCAACAGCATCGGGCAGGGGCCTCCCAGTGAGTCGGTCGTCACTCGCACCGGGGAACAAGCCCCTGCCAGCGCTCCCCGGAACGTACAGGGCCGCATGCTGAGCAGCACCACCATGATCATCCAGTGGGAGGAACCGGTGGAGCCCAACGGGCAGATCCGTGGCTATCGCGTGTATTACACCATGGAGCCGGATCAGCCCGTCAGCAACTGGCAGAAGCACAATGTGGATGACAGCCTGCTGACCACGGTGGGCAGCCTTCTGGAAGATGAAACCTAC
The DNA here is from genome assembly GCA_013401255.1 of Urocolius indicus. Taxonomy (NCBI): domain Eukaryota; kingdom Metazoa; phylum Chordata; class Aves; order Coliiformes; family Coliidae; genus Urocolius; species Urocolius indicus. The sequence continues at coordinate 50,751 of WBNH01008993.1, forward strand.
ACAGTCCGGGTCCTGGCCTTCACCTCTGTGGGAGATGGGCCTCTTTCCGACCCCATCCAGGTTAAGACACAGCAAGGAGGTGAGCACTTGTGGCACTAAGCCTGGGTGCACTGGGCTGCAAGAGGGAGAGGTGTTGGCTGCAGTGTCACCACAGCAGTTTGTTGATTCAGTTTGGGTGAAAGAGAAGTAACTTTCTGGGAGAAAGCTTGGTTCAGTGGCTGAGGGCAGAAGGCCTGGTGCATGGCTTCTGATCTTTCTTCTTCCTCAGAGAGGTTGTTGCTTAAATGAGTGACGCAAGCAGTCACACAAAGAGAAAGTGAGGTGTCTTATTGCTTCCAGCTTCTAAATGTCTTTAGTAGACCTAAAATCACTCAATGCCCAGGCAGTGGTGAAGCTGAAGCTGTCTTAAAGTACCCAGAAGCTGCCTTTTCAGAAATGAGTGAGGAATGAGCCTCACTTTGTCTTTTTTTTTCTAAAAAGGGAGCAAAACAAAGCCCCGATTGTCACAGCAGATATGCTGAGCTGAGACAAATGTCCCCCAGTATGCTTTCGGGTGCTGTGCTTATGACATGGAGTGCTGGTGAGGAGACTCTGTCCTCCATGGGCTGCTCATGGGCTTCCTGCTTCCAGAATCTTTTACTGCTGAGGGTTAATGGCAAGGGCTGTATTTTCTGCACTGCCAAAAAAAAAGTGTATGATCCAGTAAGACTTTTCTACCAGCAGGAGCTCTGGACGTGGTCAAGTCCTGCAAGTTGGGATTTAACCCTCCACTGCTTTAACAGAAGGGCCTGCAGCTTGGTGTTTTGCTGCTGAAGCTCTCTTCACACGCTGGCTTTGTAGAAAACAGGATAGGAGCCTTCTAATTAGCCAAGTTAATGTGTTTTTTTTCTCTCATCTCATCTCCTCTGCCCCATCGGCTCTTTCTGTGTGTCAGTTCCTGGGCAGCCGATGAACTTCCGAGCAGAAGCCAAGACAGAGACGAGCATTGTGTTGTCCTGGAGCCCTCCCCGCCAGGAGATCATAGTGAAGTACGAGCTCCTCTATAAGGAAGGAGACCATGGCAAGGAGGTGAGTCTGGAGAGGAGCAACGCAGCGGGTTGGAGCCTTGAGGGAGCATCCCAGCCCTCCATTCCCTGAGGTGGCTGAGGGAAGGGAGAAGGGCTCAGGGCCGGGCTCCTCTCTGCTCCTTTGTGTTTGGTTTTATTTGTTTTCCTTCCCCTCCTCCTCATCCACCTCAGGTACAAAGAAACTTCGAGCCAACGACATCCTTCACCGTGGAAGGCCTGAAGCCCAACACTGAGTATGTCTTCCGACTGGCAGCCCGCTCGGCTCTGGGCCTGGGGGCCTTCACCCCGGAGGTCCGAGAGCGCACCTTGCAGTCTAGTAGGTGTCTCTCCTTTTGCCACCCTTCTCTTGAGGGGAAGACAGTCAGGGAGCCAGAGATGGTGGGCACAGGGGTACGGAGCTGTGGGGCGGCCGTTTCACACGTCTGGGGTTCCTCTGGGAGGGGGTGTTGGAGATGGGGGTGGGGGGCACCTTCTGAGGTGTGACTGAAAAGCAGAGGTGGTTGGTGCTTTGTGGGGGTGATGGGGGGGGGGGTCAGATAACACCATCCGCTTGCTGGGGTGAAGAAGAGCTTGTTGATGAAGGCCTTGGTGCTGAGCATGCTCAGGGGGGACAGCACCCCACCGTCGCACAGCAGCCTGCCCGCCTGCCAGCACAAAGCGGGGCACAGGCGATGGAGCCGGGGGGGGAAACTTGGAGGAAGAGGAGAAGGGAAGGTGATCAATCCAAAGTCCCAAGGTTTTCACCAGCCTTTGGGGAGAAGCAGTTGCTGTGCTCTTTGCTGTGAACCGCTGGGTAGCTGCGGGGAGCAAGCGCCGCGGGCCCAAGCGAGCGCCCACAACAGCCCCATTCGGGCTCCGGCAGAGCGGGAGAGAGAGGAGTCATGAGGAGGCTGTGGGGGGGATGTTAATGACACCAGGATGGAGCCTGTGCAACCAAAACGTGCTGGTTTTAGTTTAATGGATTGTCTCCCTTTGCTGTTGCCCTGGGGACGATAACCCTGGATGGCAATATTTCAACCTGGGCTTTTCACAGATCTTTGCTTTTAAACGAGGTGGTTTTGTTGTTTTTTTTTCACTGCATGAGTGGCTGTGGCAGCTGTTCTTTGTGTTTTCTGTCTCCTCTCATCTCTACTAAATCACTCCGCTGCAGTTTGGAGTAGCCGGGAGCAGAACTAACTCAGAAATGGCTCTGGTCAGCAGTGTGAGGAGAGAGAGCACCCGCTCCCATCCCTCAGAGCCCTTAACAAGGGGCAGCAGCGGGCTCTGCTGCTCCCATCCCTCAGAGCCCTTAACAAGGCACATCAGTGGGCTCTGGACTGGGCACCTGCCCCATCCTTCTGTTTTAATTGTCACGTCCTGCTGTATCTCTCTCTCTCTCTCTCTCTCTCTCTTCTCCTGTTTCTCTCCTCTTTCTCTCCCCCAGGAGTGGGAGCAAAGAGGAGTTTGTCTGTGCATAGGCAGAATTCCTTGCTGGGGCTTTCTCAGGCCTCCAGCCTGTTCAAAATATTTCGTTTTTGTCTGTCCTGCAAATGTTTTTTTCCCCTTTTTTTGCCTTTTTATCTTTCTTCTTTCTCTCTGTATCAAAAGAAAATCCTTTCCTGAATCTGCTGCACATCTGCTGGTTCTGACCCCAGTGTGGTACTGACAGAGGGAGCATCACTGTGGGGTGGGGGAAAATGAACTGAAAGGACCTGCAATATGAAGTGTCAAACTCATTCACACTCTGCTTTTGTTTTCCAAGGGGTTTCCCTCTTTGAGATTCATGGGGATGGGAGGAGAAGAGGGTCTGGGGTTTGTGCTTTCTGGTTGGGTGTAAACAGTGTGGACAAGGGGTGTGGGAGCTGATGGCAGGAGGGCTCAGTCACACTGGAAATTTTTCCCTCAGGGGTGAAGAGAAGGGGATCTGGGAAAGGGGAAGGCTTTGGGGCTTTTTCTAACTTGGCACCTGCCCAGAATGAGGCCTGGTTTATTTCTCTGTAGCTCAGCTTTCATAGAGGTAGTTTCCTGACTGTAACAGAACATCAGCTGGGAGCTGTCAGTGTCCTGTAACACAGTGAAACATTTTTTTCCTGGCTGGCTGTTGGAGGAACGAGTCAATTCTCCCTGGTCCGGGTGACATCCTTCGGCTCACAGACCTTCTGGCTCGGGACAGGCTTTTGTGTCTTCCCTCTGCAGCTCCTTTTCTGTTCAGCTCCTCCTCGGCCTGCTCCATGGCTCCTCTCTCTGTTCTCTTCTGCTGTCTGCCTGCCTGCATGCTCCCACAGCCCGATGAAACCAGCTCCCTGCTCTCTGTCTGTCTGTCACTTGCTGTGCGGTTTCACACCACGATGGCATCTTGTTTCTGCAACAGCACAGCCTCTCCTGCTTCCCCCCACAACTCCCCACAGCCCTCCACAGCCCCCTGAGGTGTTCGGTGCTCTTCCCCCTTCCCAGCTCAGCTGGCAAGCATGTGCCTGCATGCCGCAGCCCTCCCTGCACTGCACACCCTTCCACCCTCCACCTCCCTGCCAGGGTGGCTCCTCCTCAGCATCATAACCAAAGTAAAATCCATTAAACTAAAGGTAAAGTATCTTTTTCTTCTTGAAGTAGCTGGGTTTTAACTCTTCAAGTACCAGAGACGTAGATTGTAAAGCAAAAACAACAAGTTTCTCATGGTTGGAGGAAGCTGCTTTGTCCTTCCTGACTAGCCAGGACTTTCCCAGGGCTCCTTGGCAACTCTCCTACTCAGACATTGCAGAGTGCAAAGTGTGAATCAACAGACAGGGGTGGCAGGGTGGGTGCTGTGAGGCTGCATGTGCAGGTCTAGAGGAACAATGGGGCTTTCTTACCCTCTGTTCCTAAGAAAGGCTCTTTCCCCCACCCAGTAGCTCTACTCTCCTTCCCTTCCCCCTTTCCTCACAGTATACCAAGCGAACGAAACCTATGACAAAGTCTATGGTACCTAAAGGGTTAAAAAACATTGTATTTTTACAAGGTCAGTAAGGGTCATTCTTGTGGCTTGGACAGTCAACTTTAAAGCATGTAAAAGATGCAGCTCAGGTGAGTACTGGCTGGTCTCAAGCGGATTCACAAACACAGCCCACCCTGTCACTGCAGGCTCACGAGCACCCGTGAGCTGGATGTCCTGGAGCCCCAGGGGCAGAGCTTCCCAAACAGCTGGCTGCATGCTAAAACACAAGAGGCCAGCAGGCAAAGATGATCATGTCCTGGCTGGTGAAGGGGAAGGCTCTTTCCTCTTGCTGTGGCTCCCTTTGCAGCAAAGGGGCTGGTGGCAGAGGTGGGCTCGCAGAGAGCTTGAGGCGTTTGCCTCCTCGGTGCTGGCCCCACACATGTGCTCCAGGTCTCCAGGGTCCCACAGGTTGGGCTGGATTGTGAAGGAATCTCCCAGTGCCATGAGCTCCCCCAGGTGTGTGTCCAGTATGGCCAGCCAGCACTTGGTGGCTGTTTTCATCCAGGTGCTGGAATTGATGAGAGTGCCAGGGAGGAGGTCCGAGGTGGTAGCTGGACCTTCCTCCCCATCACCCACCCAACCCACCCACTCACCCACCATGCCTTTTTGACCAAGAGAAAGTGCAAACCGTCCCAAAAAGGAGGCCTGGCTCCAGGGCCTCTCAGTAGGTCCCTGTGCTGGAGCATAGAGGGTGAGTGAGCGAGCGAGCGTGACCATGCCCAGTGCAAACAGTGAACCCAAGTGCCAGCTGGAGCTCCTGCTCTGCTTGCTGGGGCTTTCATAATCAGTTTCAGGATGGAAAGGGTAGGTCAGGTCAGACCCTCTCTGCAGTGGGTTTCTCAGCTGTGGTGGCTTTTGGCTGGACTGCTAAGCAGGAAAGGTGGCTTTTAATGCTGCCAGCTCGTGATGAGGAGGACAAATGAAGGGAACAGCATTGTGGCAGGCACGGGAAGAGGGCTGAGTCTTTTCCTCCATACCCTGAAAGCGACTTGAGCTGCTCCTGGGCTGTGGGAAGGAACAGTGCACCTCCATTCTGATGCTGCTGCATCAATCACAGCATCTGGAGAGAGCTAAAGAGGGAAGGAGATCCATCAATGGGAATCTGCCACCTTGCTCTTTGGTCTCTGTAGAGGTAACTTAGCAAAGGGGAATAGATTGGGGTCCAAAATTGCCATTGCTGCAACAGCTAGGGTTCTGCTGGCACGGGGCAAGTAACTCAATCAGGGGGGCTAGCAGTGGGGCAGAGTGGCATTTTAAAAGCCAGTCATGTGCAGAAACCCACCAGGAGCTTGGTCTGGCCTCGTAGCTCAGTTCCTCTTGTTCTCTCGTAAGAAAGTCTTATAAGTTAGCAGTTGAAGCGTGGAAGGTAGGTAAACTGGCTGGGAGTGTTCTGCAAGGAGTCACTTCTTATATCAGTATTATTTTGTTATTATGATTTCCTTCCTGATGGGTTTTTTTGTTTGTTTGTTTCAAATGACTGGCTTGATTTCTGTTTTGTTTTCCAGTTTTGTTCCTTTTGCTTTGGTTTGTTGGACATGTTTGGTATGATTTTTGCGTGGCTGGCCATGGCCAGGGACCACCACCCTCTGCAGGGGGGGCTTCTGATGATCAGGGCTTCATTCTGTCATTTTAAATACAGCCAAACTGTAGCAATAAAGCATGAAAATAGGGGAAGAACATCCAAAATGTCCTACTGGACAGAGTGCTCAGCACTGCAGTGTAAGGACTGTCTTTGCCTTCTCTGCTAAACCCACTAACTTCTGTTTAATGGGGGCTTACGTACAACATGTGGCTTTCACAAGCCCAAACTGGGCTGAGTGTGCTTTGATTTAGCAGAGCCCTCAAGGCAAGCTGGGCCTAAACATCTGTTTGTGGCTCAGGAATGGGAAGTAAGAGCTTTCCTCAGTCAAAGAGCTTTTTCTTGATTAAAAAGCAACAGGGGAATGAGAAATAATGACCAGCATTTATCTGCTCCTGTGCTTCCTGCAGGTGATGCTTTAAGGGGCTTGAAAGGACACCCCAGTTTCTGGCAGCGTTAAGAGCTGTTGATTGCAGTTTGACTCCATTGGGTGAGATTAGATTTGCAGAGTTGCTTTGAAAATGTATCACTCTCTCTGCTTCCCTGGGTTGATTGCTTGTAATTAGTGAGGGAAAGAAGCCTGGTCTAAGATTCCCCAAAGTGTCCCAGGTTACAGTTGAGGCATTCTCTATAGCCAGGCTTCAGCAAGGTGTCAGAGCCATGGCATCTTCCATCAGCAAACCCGTGTTTCCTCAGGCCACAGCCACGGCAGTGTGCACCACGGCACGTAGTGTCTGATGGAGCTGGTGGCAGCCTCCTGCTTCCTACTTGAGCAGGCAATGCTAAAAATTAACCTGCAGTAAACACTGAAGTGAGCAGCCCTGCACTAGAAAGCTGTGGTTTACACCTTCCCCATCTCCTGAAAGTCAGCCCTTAAGACAGTTGGCTGCTGCCAGCGTGGGAACACGACTCCAAAAGCGTCCTCCTGGGACTGGCAGAAATACCTTGATGTAGTTCAGGCAGAGTGCAGCAGGACACAGAGCTGCTGCCACTTCTGAAACCCTCCCCCCCAGAGTACCTGAATACCTCAGCAAACCTGCTGCCTCTCTCCTTTGCAAGGCTTTGCTCTCAAATCCTATCTAAGCACCTTGTGGGCTTGTTGATTGGCAATACCCTGGGCATCACCAGTGTGGTTTTTCACCTCCTTCTGTCTGTGGACAACTAATAACTTCCATCTGGAGGTACAGCCTCTTACATTTTAAGCCTCCTGGCCCAAGATTGGCTCTTCTTACTTCCTTTCCACAGATCCCTTCAAAGAAATTCAAGATCCCAGAGGCTGCAGTTTGGAACCAAGTGCTTTACCAGGCAGGACAGGGTTTGCCAGACTGCTGTAAAACAGGGAGCTAAAGGAAAGGTCTTTTAGAGGGTAAGGCTGGGTGTGTAGTTTTGTGCCAGGGACGCTTAGCAGAAGCAGCAGGAGCCCTCCTGGCCAGCCCACGTGCTGTCTCAGCCCTTTGCTTTACAACATCTCTGGTTTGATGCCCAATTTCGTTTCCTTTGGCCTTTTTTTTAGTTGATTGGTTGTTTTATTTTTTCCTTTTGATTTAAAAAGAAACCCCACAACAGCAAAAAAATAAAAACCAAAGACACCAACAGCAAGCTCTCTCCTTTTTTAACTTCATCTTCCTGAACCAAACATTTTACTTTAGCTTTTTTTTTTGTTGCCATTTTCCCTGGTTTTTGGTTGGTTTTTATTTTTTTTTCCTTTTTTGTGTTTTTTCTTTTTTATCTTTCCCATCTTTTGTTTGTTTTTGTTTTTTTCCCCTCTCCCTTCTCCCTCCCTTCCTTCCCCCCAACCCTTCTTCCCTTTCCCTCCTGAATTTTCCCCCCCCTCCTAGAACCGTCTGCCCCCCCTCAAGACGTAAAATGCGTCAGCACCAGATCCACCGCCATTCTGGTAAGTTGGCGGCCGCCTCCGGCTGAAAGCCAGAACGGCATCCTGGCTGGATACAGCGTCTACTATCGAGCTTTGGATTCTGAGGACACGGAGCTTAAGGAGGTGAATGATATCCCCCCAAGCACCAGTCAGATCCTCCTGGAATCACTGGAGAAATGGACAGAGTATCGCGTCACCGTGGTGGCTCACACGGAGGTGGGGCCAGGCCCGGAGAGCTCGCCGGTTATCGTCCGCACCGATGAAGATGGTAATTGCACTTTATCTGGTTTTTTTTCTCTCCAGTCTTTTCCCCTCCCTGGGGAAAGTGCGTCCTTGGAGTGGGCTTTTTCCCCACGTTGGCACGTCCCTTCTCGTGGCTGATGTGTAAAAGCAACGGCGTAGGGTCTTGATACTGTTCCTTCTGCTCCTTCTGCTGCCATCTCCCCTCAGCTGGGGTCTGTAGGGTTGTCCTTCCCTCTCAGTTGGGGGTTTTCTTCAGAGGTTTCTTTAGTATCAAGCCTCTGAGCCTTGGCTGCACTACTTTGCCTGAAAAGATGCTCTTACTGAGCCAGGAAGCAGCTGAGGCAGGAAGGAGATGGAATCAGAGGACAGGAGACGGTTGCTGCCAGAAAGCATGTTAAAGAGTTCTTCCCACACATTCCTCGTTACTAAACTCCTCTTCAAGGCAGAGTTTTGGTTAGTGGTAGAAAGGCAGAAACTCAAAGTTGCCAAAAACTTTCAGAGCCCAGCAGTTTCCACACCACTTCAATGGCCCAGCTCAGAGACTTTGAGCACAATCAGGAGCAACAAGACTTGAATTTCCCTGGCAAAACAAAACCAGGGAAATACAGGGGTGTGTGTGCAGGAAGGGACAGCAAGAGCACCCTCACTGTGAGAGGAAGGGCAGTCAACTAATAGAGGTGAAGTAAATAACATCAGTCAATTCCAAACTTCTCAGATGTCATCCCCCATCCCAAATAAAAAAGCTTTTTATGAAACCCAACAGGTTTGCCCCCACTGTGGGATCCTGTTTCCCTGAGTGTCTCTCTGCCCACAGCTGAGTGAGAGAACTCCTTGCTCAGAAAGCATGGGTTTCTGGCAGATGAAGCCATCAGGCCCATTAGTATTAGCATTGATTTTATTATTTTCCAAAACTTCAGCCCAAATTCCACCTGAGACATCTCTTCTTACAGCAGCTGTAGCCACCAACCCATCTGCCCTGACTGAGAGACGAGGGAACTCCAAGGGCAAGTCCCCTTCTGCATCCTCTCCAGTTCAGAATCCCATTTCTGCCCAGGGAGGGTGTGGAGGCTCCTTCTCAGGAGGTTTCCAAACCCACCTGGTCATGTTCCTGTGCCCCCTGAGTGAGAGGAACCTGCTGTAGCTGCAGTGGCCTCATCCAGCTGGGTTCGGAAGAGAAGGAGCCTCCACAGCCCATCTGGGCAGCCCCTGACAGGGCTCCCTCACCTCAACAGGGAAGAAATTCTTCCTTGTGCTTCTTTGGAATCTCTTCTGTTCCAACTTGTCCTTGTTGCCCCTTGTCCTGTCATTGGCCATCCCTGAGCACAGCCTGGCTCCAGCCTCCTCACACCCACCATGGATGGATTTGTAACCATGAATGAGCTCGCCCCTCAGGCTCCTCCAAGCTCCAGAGCCCCAGCTCCCTCAGCCTTCCATCAGAAGGGAAGAATGACTGGCCTATGAGATGAGCCTGTTTCCATGCATACCTCTGAGCCACGCAGGTTAACTCCTCCAGAACCTCTTCCCTGTTCCTCTGAATAAAGCCCAGTGACAGATCAGGGCATCTCTAAGTCTCCCCACTTGTTTAGGGCTGTCGCTTCAGCGTGTGTGTGTGTGTGTGTGTGTCCCATAGGTGAAGTGACAGGCCTTGAGGTTCAAAGGCCCAAGTGACTCCTTCCCCTTTGTTCCATCCCTCGCAGTGCCCAGTGCTCCTCCACGGAAGGTGGAGGTGGAGGTGCTCAATTCCACGGCCATCCAGGTGTTCTGGCGCTCGCCCATCCAGAGCCGCCAGCACGGCCAGATCCGGGGCTACCAGGTCCACTACGTCCGTATGGAAAACGGAGAGGCCAGGGGGCTTCCACACATCAAGGACATCATGCTGGCTGATGCCCAGGTAAAAGGCTCACCTCCTGCTCCTAAACTCCTCTTTTCTCTCGTGGGAGGTTGGAGGGGGTGGGTGCTGCAGCCACCTCGGCTCATCTCAAGCGGCTGATGATGCTGGAGGCAGCAGCTGAGTCTCTGTGATGAGGTTCCTGTTGTCTTTCTGCAGCTCGGTTGCAGACAATAGCTGTTGTGGAAGAGTATGAACTGCTGTCCCAGCACTGAGCTAAATACCATCCATCCTCCCTGTGGCTGGGGAATCTGTTAAGACAGGCAAAGGCCATAGTGGAATCTACTAATTTCTCCCACTCTACTTCTTCCTTCGTGCTGGCCTGGTAACTTCTGACCTTGTGTGGCTGCTTGCTCAGGGACTCCTTCCTCACGCTGTGTCTCTGTCTTTCCCTTCTTTCCCCTCTTGTATTCTCATGTGCAAAACCTCTCTTGTTCTCTGCCCAGTGGGAAACAGATGACACTGCTGAATACGTAAGTAAAACATTAACAACCTTCCCGTGCTGGTTCTGTCCATCCCCTTTCTCCCTTCTCCTGCCCTGGTGTGAGATTTTCCTTTCCCTTGAGTTTATTTGCAGTGTTAGTGTGCCTGTTTTAAAGCCTGTTGGTGGTGTTCCCATGCATTGTCCCTACCCTGTTCTCTTTGCTCTGTGACCCTGTGTGGTTGTGTAGTCTGTCAGCACGCAGCAGCACTGCAGGGCTTTCCCCTTGGCTCTGAAGGAAAGATGAGTCTGGGCTGTTGAACTACCTTGAACACAGGCTGTTAAAGATGGGCTGATCTGCAGACACCTCTGATCTCTTAAAGCCCCAAGCTCTCAGGGCATGAACAAATGCTTTGTTCCCTTAAAGGGAGACAGGATTCTTAGCTACTTGTTGATACAAAACACTGAATCACTGTTTTGGCTCTTTTACCTTTTAAGTAAACTTTAAAATCAACTTGGCTGTTTGTTACTTGCTCCTCTGCTAAAATGCTGAAGAGTTTCTGTTCCAGCTACCAAGTAGCAGGAGAAAGCATCTCCTCCTTGGAATGGCAGGCTCCTAAGATAATGCCATCACCGAGTGCCCTACAAAAGTGAGAGGCCTCTCTTTTACAGATGGAGAGACTGAGTCACAGGACAGGCAATGCCCCTTCCCTAGAATCTTAGTAAAACTCAATGACAAGTGTGAAAGCAGAACAGGTTTCTTGGCTTCTGGGAGACCTGGCACTGTAGCTAATGGCTTCCAAACTTGTTGATCAAAATCCCACTGTTCTGGAGTTCTGCCGTTCCCCTCCTCTCTCGGTTTTGGGGGCAATACTGATGTTTTCAGAACCAGCATATTCTTCCCAAGGGCTGCTCTGAGACACAGTATTGAAAGCACAAAGGGACAGTGGGAGGTGAGGAAAGAGAGAAGCCATAAAACATGCAGAACATCCACATCTCCCTCTTTTCAAGGCCTTGGAGAAAACCCTGCTGCATATGCTCTCATCCTGTTTGATTTAGCACGGGTATTCCTTTCACAACACAGCCCTTTGAGGGGCTGAATACTTCAGGGGGAAGGGCTGGCTGTTCTTCAGGCCAGTCTTCTAACAAAAGCTCTTGGGAGCCAGGTGTGGTGAGGCTGATAGAGGATGGGGGAAGGAGGGTGTTGGGGATTTAGCAGAGAGCTTTAGTGTGCAAGCAGAAAATGTCCTCCTGCACTTTGCTTTGAAGCAATCCCTTTAATATTGGGAAGGCATTAAAAAGTATCTCAGAGAAAGGTAACAGCAAAAAAAAATGTAATCTCCCTGAAACCACTGAGACCTCCTCTGAGGGTGCACAGTGAAGAGGAACACTTTGAAGAGAGCAAGAGCATTTTGGCATGGCTGAAGGAGTTTGTGTTGGGATGGGGAATGTGTGAGAGGTAGATCTGGCAGAGAACACATTGAGCCAGGGCCCTGCAGACACACTGTGTTCACAGAAGGCCTGTTTGCAGCCAGGGGGGTGTGTGGCTCTCACCCTCCTGCCAATTTGCCACAGTTGCCCAGAGTGTCTCATGGTTTCAGATTCAATGAATGTTCCTGCATGCTACAAAAGGGCTGAGACTCCTGTGAGGAGGAGAGATCTACCCCGTTGTATGTACCTTGGTATTTACATGGTTTTCCTTTGGGATCTCACAAACAGGAGATGATCATTGCTGGGCTCCAGCCTGAGACTGCATATTCCATCACTGTAGCTGCCTACACCATGAAGGGAGATGGTGCTCGCAGCAAACCCAAAGTGGTCACCACCAAGGGTGCAGGTAAGAGTCTCTTCCTGAACCACTGACATTCACCTGTTTCCTAAAGTTAATTGCTCTTTCATCCCACTCCCTTCATGAAGGACAGACTTGAATCTAATGCCATGCTGCCTCAAAGACAACATAATGTCTATCAAGGCAGAAACCTCTTCATTCCTCACTTGTAGCCCTCACTAAACAACATCATTTTCTGTCCAGTGCTGCAGAAAGCCCAGACACACCCAGAAATGCAACAGAGGATGAATTCACTGCATGAAATCTCATGTGCTGTGAATTCTAGTGCACCAGAAGTAAAGAGAATCTCTGCCTGGCCTGAGACTGTGTAGCTTTGATGGTTGTGCTCACAGTCACCCTGGGGAACAGGAGAGCCAGAGCTCTGCTGTCATGGTGTGTTGACTTGCAAAGTTCTGAAAAGCAGCAGGAAGACAGGGGTGGCTTTGACTGCCCACTCTTCTCTTCTTCTAGTCTTGTGTCTGAATATACATCCCCCTCTTTGCTCAGAATTTGTGGATGGAAAAGTACTGACAGTATTGACCTTTCCTCCCAAGCATTTCTAGGACCTGGGCTCTGTCTGCACATACCACCCAGATTCATCCCTGCCTTTGACCTATTCTCCATGGCCAAGTGTCTTGTCAGCCTCAGTACAGGGCATGTGGTGCCAAGCTGGATGCCAGGGCCCAAACAGAGGAAAGACAAAGGGCAACAGGTGATCTCTTGCTCCTCCAAGCAGTTGTGCACAGGCAGAAGGGAGCAGTGCACACTCCACCTGTCCTCTCAGCATCTGCAGTCCTGTGGTTTCTGCTCTTGCAGCTCAACCACTACAGTGGAGGGAAACTGCCCAGACTAGACCTGGAGCTGTTCCTTGTCCAGCCCATCTCTTGTTGAACTGCAGTTACATTCTCTCTCCCCATTTTGATTGTGCCTTTTCTTTTGTTCCTGATGTCAGAGGATGACTTTCTCTCCTTTGTCCACTGACTTCCCAGGCCTGGCAATCTGTTTATTCTCTTTGCAGTTTTGGGGCAGTTGCCTTCACCTTGCCTGTGGCAGCTGCATAAACTGACAGAATCTCTTCTGTCTGGAAGAAGATTGCTCTGAGCCTCTGCAGGGATCAAAAGCCTTTGGTCAGTGCTGCATAATTAGCCTGGAAACCTCTGCTCAGGCTCTGGAAGCAGCTCAGACACTCAGCTGAGTGTTCAGGACAGAGGGCTCAGGAGCCCTGGCCTGAAACACACAGGGCTGGAGCTACAGCTGCCCTCCATGCCCTTGCCCTTTCCCCTGCCCTAACTCACATCTTCATCTCATTTTGTGTTCTCATGTTCAGACAAGGGAACAGGATTTCAGCCTTTCTCTCACCTCTTGCCTCTCCTGCCTTGTTAAGAGACCAGTACACAAAAGAACAAGGTTCCTTTCCAGCACGCTGACTCTGGCAGATGTTACAGCAGGGTTTGTCTGGATGTCAGCATCCAGGCTCCTGTCCTCACACCTTGTAAAGTCACTGCTCTGTCAGAAGCCTTTTCCTTCCATCACCCTCTTGTTTCCCCCTCAGGCTTTGCCCGTGTTTCTTCTCATCAGCTCCCTGCTGCTCTCATCTTGTTTCCTTCTTCCCAGGGCTCTCTGTCCTTTTCATTTTTCTCTCCCAGAGTCTTTCTTTCTGCCTCCCTCCCTCGTCGTTCTCCCTTGTCACCCTCCTTCATCTCTCCCCATTAGGATTTGTAGTGCAGGTGATCAGTCACAGAGGGATGTTTTCTCCAGAACAGCAGCTATTACCCAAAACTCAATTTCCCTCAACTTGAAATAGCTGTTTTTAAAAGAATCTTTCAAATGGTTCTGTACCATTCTTATCTCCTTTGCAGTGGTGAGTCAATGCACCTTCTGAGAGGAGAGATTTCTTCCTTTATCATTCAGGACTAGAGGCTGAATTTAAATACAGTAATACATCCAATTTTCTCCTTTACTGTCCAAACCAATTGCAAAATAAAACACTTCCCCCTACTCCTCCACACTTCCTTCTCACACCTCTTCCAAACAACACTTGTTGTGCAAATGCAATCTTTCCAAGCTCAGCTGATTGTAGTAACATTTGTGATAAAACCCAAACAGAAAGGTAATGGCATTGTTTTTTCTGCTTAATGTTTTTCCTAGACATTTCCCAGGCAGCCTCTCCCTGCACTGCTCTGTTCTTTGGCATTTTAAACTTCCATCCTTTGTCAGTTTGAGATGAATCGAGCATTTCTTTCATAGACAACCCCTCATCCCTGTGTTCAGATGTCAGTTGATGCAGCAGGTAGAGCAGCTTCCTCAGTTTGACTCTGCCAGGACCTCTGACCCTGCCATCCCTGCCAGCTCCCTCCTCCTCCTCCTCCTCCTCCTCCTCCTCCTCAGCCACCCCACAGCTTTCCAACCCACCCTGTGCTGGCTGTATGCTGTGACAGAGCTCTCCTAACTCCATTCTCTCTCTCCTCCTGTTCAACCAGAAGAAGTACCAAGGCGGGGAGGAGGAAATTAGCTCTCTAATAGTGGAGCTGAGTGCAAATGATGCGTGAGCTGCTGGAATTAATGCTCTGCTTTCTCCAGCTTCAGGAACCTCTGGGCCTACACATGTCATTTAACTGTGGCTGTGGGCTTGCTTAGCAGTCGGGCAGTGCCAGGGCTCATTAGACAGAGGCACAGCACTGCTCAGCTCCTGCAATATCCCCCCAAATGTGGAGGAACTAATTGACAAGTTAAGGAGGGAGTAAACTGAAAACACACCCAACACTCAGCTGCCTTTTTCCTTCCTCCAGAGGAGAGAAACTGCACAGAGTAAACAGCAACTTTCCCTGCCCTCTGCCTCACACAGATTTTGGGCTCTGTTTCCATCCTCTACGTGCTTCCTTCTGTCTGTACCCGATTGGGTGATCAGATGCCTGCCAGACTCTCTTAGCTGGCCATGTGCCTGCTGCTCAGGACCTGGGGCTGCCCAGACTTCCTTTCTCATCCTTCATTACTTCACCCTCAGCTGCTCTGGACTTCCCAGCCTGACCCAATCTGTTCCAGTCTCTTTCTGTGTGAGTTATGCTCTGTAATAGAGGACAGGAGTTTGGGGGCCTCCTGCATTTATCCTTCTCTGCCCTGGGGTGAAATTTGCTCAGATTTATCAGGACAGGAGGCTGGGAGTCAGGAATCCTCAGTTTGTTCTTCCCAGCTGTGGGAGAATATGTCACCTAGTGATAAGGGAGGAGCTGTGCACACCTTTCCATCCTGTCTCAGCTGACAATACACCTCATCTCCTAAACCTGATAGAGGCCTGTACAGTGGGTGCATAGCAGCAGCAGCTCAGTTTACAGAGGGGGTACACTAAAGTACACAGAGTCAAGCTGAAATCTTGCTGCTGATTTGAGGAACCTGCTGCTGCAGCTTAAAGAGTCTGTCCGGCAATAAAGTCCCACAGAGCCACTCAGTCCCTTCCCCACAGCTCCTGTAGCATGGGGAGGGGAATTGGAAAGGAAAATGGAGACTTGTGGGTTTAAGAGAAGAACAAATATCACAACTAAATTAAACCAAAATGGAATAACAGTAAGAAGAACAAAAGATAATCATAGCAATGAAGAGAAACAAGAGCCAAGAAAATAAACAAGTGCTGCCCAATGCAGTTGCTCCCACCTGCTGAGCAGTGCCTGGGCAGAGATCCACCCCCCAGCCAATCCCCCCAGTTTCCATACTGGGCACGATTCCTATGGCATGGACTAGCCCTTGGGCTAGTTGGGATCAGCTCTCCTGGCCATATTCCCTTCCAGCTGCTTGTGCACACCCCCAGCCCACTCACTGCAGGACAGAGTGAGAAGCAGAACGGCCTCAATGCTGTGCAGCCCTGCTCAGCAATGCCCAAACACCCCTGTGCTGTCTACCTGCCCTTAGCAAACCCCAAATACAGCCCCAAAGCAGCTACTGGGGAGAGAATGAGCTCTGTCCCAGCTGAAACCAACACAGTCTCTTACATCCCCTCCCCAGCCACCTTGTCCCACTGGCTGAAGGTGTCCCTCTTGTCTCCCAGTCCCAGGGAAGCCCATCCTGTCCGTGCACCAGACCGAGGAGAACACTCTGCTGGTGAAGTGGGAGCCCCCGTTAGATGCCGAGGGCCAGGTGCTGGGCTACAGGCTCCAGTTTGGCCGCAAAGACGTCGAGCCCTTGGCTACCTTGGAGTTCTCAGCCCTGGAGGATAAATACACGGCTCCCAGCATCCACAAAGGCGCCACGTACGTGTTCAAGCTGGCCGTGAAAAGCCGGGCCGGCTTTGGGGAGGAAGCCGTGCAGGAACTCACGACCCCTGAAGACATCCCTAAAGGTTACCCCCAAATCCTTGAGGCGAGCAACGTCACGTCGGTGTCGGTGCAGTTTGGCTGGCTGCCCCCCGTGCTGGCCGAAAGGAACGGAGCCATCATCAAATACACCGTGGCCTACCGGGAAAGCGGTGCCGGCGGTAACCCGCTGGAGAGAGACCTGCCCCCCTCCCCTGAGAACTCCTACACCCTCAACGGCCTCAAACCCAACACCGCCTATGACGTTAAAATCCGTGCTCACACCAGTAAAGGCCCCGGGCCCTACAGCCCGACCGTCCAGTATCGGACGTTCCAGCTGGATCAAGGTAGGACTCACCGGTTTCTCCTCCTCCCTCTCTCTCTCTCCTTGTAACCCGGGGCTGGTGCCTGGAGGCAGAGAGCTGGAGAGGTCAAGCCAGGCTCAGCCAGGCTCGTGAGTAAATGCAGAGCGCCTCTGGTTTCACACTCAGTCCCTCAGCTCCTCTCTGCCTTGTGGCCAGGTAAGTCCCTTTTACCGCTTTCTTCTAAGTTAAGTCCGGACAGCCTGCTTGCACTGGTACCTGAGGCAGGGGGCCAGTCACTGTACAGGTGGGAAGAGCATTTTCTTCAGCTTTTGCAAACAGCCAAAAGAAAGAAACAAAACAGATCAAAAGCAACCGAACAAAAAAAAAAACCAAGCAAAGCATTAAAACGTGACCTGGGATGGGTTTCCTCACCTGAGCATGCTCAGAAAGCCAGCACCTCGTTCCTGCAGCAGCCACCCAGCCCCGTCAGTGTGTGGGCAAAGCCACGCGCCCTCCCTCAGCCCTCCCTGGGGTTTAGGCGTGGGGACAGGGAGAACTGGGACGTGGACCTTGGCAAAACTCAAGCAAAGTGTGGAGGAGGGAGCAAGCCCTTCCATTCCTGCAGCAGCAGCCAGAGCCTGACTGGCAGGCCTTTTTGTCAGTGCCTGACATTCTCTTCCCTCTCTTTTCTTGCTCATCCTTCCCTCTGCTGCCTTTTCTTCTCCTTTCTCCCCTTCCTCCTCACTTTTCTCTCAGCAGTTTTACCTAAAAACTTCAAGGTGAAGATGGTGACAAAGACATCTGTCCTTTTGAGCTGGGAGTTTCCTGAGAACTACAACTCTCCCACCCCATACAAGGCAAGTTGAGGGAAGGGGGGTGCTGTTGAATGGGTGGGTACTGGGAAACAGGAATCAATAGCTACAGGAAAGCCACAGGAGACATAAACCAATGGTTATGGGGAAACTAAAAGGAACAATAGTTACTGAATTACCCCCCTGCTTTATAGTTTGCCAGACGTCACATTCACTGACAGAGGAGTCAGACCATGAAGGGTCATTTGGCAAACACTCTGAGGAAGATGAGGAAAGGCCACTAGATGAAGGAAAGGACCCCTTCATTGTCCCATTTCCAGATAAAAACTTACCTTCCCAGGAGAGTCTTAAGGCTTTGTCCTGCATCTGCCTCGTGCCTGGGGGACCCTCTTGTGCAGAGGGCACAAGAAACAAACAGCTCCCCACTCAAATGACTCCTCTCGCTGCGTGTGCAGCAGCTCAGGCACAGCTGGGTGCTGGAGGAACATGGCAGAGCTGTGCCCCGTGTTCCCTGGAGCCCAGGCAGTGGGGAGGAAGGAGTTTAGTTCCTTCAGCAGTACCAGCCTTGCTCATGGTCCAACTTCTCTGCCTCTTGGCCCTGCACAGATCCAGTACAACGGGCTGAACGTGGACGTGGACGGCCGCACCACCAAGAAGCTCATCACCCACCTGAAGCCTCGCACCTTCTACAACTTTGTGCTCATGAGCAGGGGCAACAGCATGGGGGGGCTGCAGCAGAACGTTGCTGCCTGGACTGCTGCTGACATGTTGGCAAAGAAACCAGAGGTGACCCACAAGCCTGATGCTGATGGCAACGTGGTGGTGATCCTCCCAGATGTGAAGAGCTCGGTGCCTGTCCAGTAGGTGTCTGTTGAAGGCAGACGTTGGGTCCTTGGTTGATGTGATGTGGGTCAGCCCTGGGGCCTGACAGACCCACAGAGGAAGTGGCAGGAGGAAATCACCTGCATTTTTAGCCTAGCTTACTGCTGTCTTTTGGAACCACTTCCCTGAGCTAAAAGGGAACACTAGAAAGAAATGCAAAGGGAGTGAATAAGGAGACGTCATATGGGGCTGCCACTGAATCTGGTCTCATCCCAGGGTTTGCTGGGTTGGGCCAGAGGGGTTGTTTGGACAAACTCCATCCACCCACATCAGTGTGTGCACTCTCCTAGGCTCCTCAGAGGAGGTCAGATCCTTCTATTCCTTCTCTTTATTCTTATGCTTCTCAATTCTTAGGGCTTACTACATTGTGGTGGTGCCTCTGAGGAAGTCTAGGGGAGGACAGTTCCTGAACCCCCTGGGCAGCCCTGAGGAGATGGACCTGGAGGAGGTGAGTGTGGGTCTAACTGGAGCCAACTGTAGGGAGAGTGAAGAGATGGATGGGATGGGATGGGATGGGATGAGATGGATGGGATGGGATGGTGACCTGGGAGCCTGGTCAGGGTGGGTTTAGGGTGTCTGTGCTCCATGTTCTGAGCAGCACAAGTGTGACAAGTCTTGAGTGAGATGGTTTTACTCCCCTGCTTTGCTGCTCCTTTGCTGATACAGCAGGCAGCAGAGCTCAGAGCATTCCCTTGCCTCCTGCAGCTGGTTCAGGACATTGCCCGGCTGCGGCGCCGGAGCCTGCGGCACTCCCGGCAGCTGGATTTCCCCAAGCCCTACATCGCAGCTCGCTTCCGCAGCCTCCCCTCCCACTTCATCCTGGGGGACATGAAGCACTACGATAATTTCGAGAACAGAGCCCTGGAGCCAGGGCAGAAATATGTCATCTTCATCCTGGCAGTGCTCCAGGAGCCCGAGGCTGTAAGTGCTGCCCTCTCCACATGCTCCTGCCCCTCCAGCCCCATTGTCAACCAGAGGCAGGAGCTGCTCCCTCGTGAGCTGCCAGAGCCCTGGTGCCCTCCTGACATCCTTCCTGACTCTCTCCCACCAGATGCCAGAGCTTTAGGGTTTTTTTTTTCTGACCTTCCAATCCAGATGTGGAGCTTGTTCGTGTTGGAGGTGTTTGTGCTTGTGTCTGTGTGCAGCAAATGTGCTCTCCCAAGCAGATGCTGATGATGCCAGAGTGCTGCCACTGCTGTTACATTCTGCCAGGCTTCACAGGCAGGACTTGTTATCCTGTGGCTCCAGATCTGCATCCAGAATGGGAAGTACGCAACTAGCCACTCAGGACTACACAGGAGTTCAGGGATCCTGAGGTCAAAGCCCTTTACAAAGAGGAATTTCTTGTACAGGCTGTCCTCTTACTCCTTAGAGCAATGACCCTGCATGTCCTGCTTTGAGAGCAGCATCACTGAGTTCCCAAAAGAGCATAGAAAGGAGGATATTTTTTAAATGGGGAACTACATGTGCTCTCTACCACTTCAGCCCTTCTTCTGCCTCCAGTGCTGCTGTGTTTGGCTTCATGGAAACAACTGGTTTCACCTTTACCTGCCTCCTCCCTCCTGCTCAACAGGAAGCAGTCTCATATTTTGTTGGTTTTAAATCCCCCTATGGAGTTGTAGCAGGGAGTTAGTTGAAATTAAAGGTTTTCAGAGAGCTTGGTGGTGGTTTTTTTCCCCTCAAACAAACATTTAGTTGTGTTTGGTATGAAGGGATCAGGCTGACACGCTGCTGAAGGGGTTTCTCAATCGGATTACTGCAGCTTGTGGTAATTTCTGCTTTAGAACAAGGTGCTGCATGCTCACCCTCGATGAACTGAATTCCCAGCAGCTCCCATGGATGTAGCAGTATTTCAGTCTTGGTGAGAGCTCACAGGGTTCAAGGACCAAGAGCCTGCATCTCCTCTCCCTGTCCTGTCCCATTGTACCAGTTCTCTGTGATTTTGGTTGCTGCTGTTTCTGTGTGAGATGAGAATACATCCTTCCTGGGCTGTGGAGATTGTACCTATCGTGAGCACAAGCAGGCAATGACCCTTAGTCAGGATTCTGATGGATTTGAGTGTGCCTCTGATTCTCCTCAAGAGCCCAGCCCACTGCAGAGGGAGCAGAGCAGACATACTGCATCTTATTCAGTTATATTTAGTTGTGAGGGTTGGGGGGGTTTTTCAGTGACCAGACTGTTTCTAAGCATTAATTCTTGTTTTAATCTCTTCCCTCTTGCTCTGTAAATCTCATCTGACTGTCAAAATCCAGATGGTTACATCAAAGCTTAGAAAATGTGTTTGTGGTAGTGAAGAGGGCTCAGGGATGTGAGGGAAAAGAGGCACAGGCAACTGGTTTTCTACAAGCACCTTCCTGGCTGTGAGATGAGGTGAGCCATAAGCACAAGGCAGTCTGCAGCTTCATGTGAAAGTGATGCTGGAGCATTGGAGGAGGAAGATCCCTGTCATATGGATGCTCACAGACCAGAGTTCTTTCTATAAGTTGAAAAGGGCCTTTTTTCTCTGTTGCTGTTTGTGCTGCAGACAGCTCACATTCTCTCTAACACTTTCTCTTGTGCAATACTATATGCTTGCTTGTTTATTTTCAGTCCCCATTGTTCCACAATCTTTCCTGTCTTCCAGACTTTTGCTGCCAGTCCATTCTCTGACCCCATCCAGCTGGACAACCCCGATCCACAGCCCATCATTGATGGAGAAGAAGGACTCATCTGGGTCATTGGGCCTGTCCTGGCTGTGGTGTTCATCATCTGCATTGTCATTGCCATTCTGCTCTACAAAAAGTAAGTGATGCTTCTTGCCCAGATCTGTGACCATTCCAAATGTCCCCAGCTCTGGCCTCTGAAGGGGATTTTCTCCTTGGTCCTGTTGTTGTTGGCTGAGGACCAATCCTTCCACCAGCACCAGAGACCCCTGAGGCACAAATGCTGAAACAGAATCACAGAATCCCAGCATGGTGGGGACTGCAAGGGCCCTGCAGAGCTGCTCCAGCCCCAGTGTCCCCAGGAGCGTGTCCAGGTGGGGTTGGAAACCTCCTGAGAAGAAGCCTCTACACCCTCCCTGGGCAGCCTGGGCCAGGGCTCCCTCACCTCAACACCAAAGGACTTTCTGCTTGTGTTTCAGTGGAACTGTTTGTGTTCCAGCTGATGTCCATCGCCCCTTGTCCTGGCACTGGCCACCACAGAAAAAAAGTGTCACCCCAAAGGGTCTGACAGGCACAGGAGAGATGAGCAATGGGTTGCAGAGACTTGGCAGCTTCAGAACCTACCTCATTTACTCTCAGTAAAGCTGTTGTGTCATGTGTGCAATGAGCTTGTGAGGCCTCTTGCAAAGCCTTGGCCTGCTGCTCATAGAGACAGCACCTTTGTGCTGTGGCTCAGCAGAGACCATCGTTGTTCCCAAACTTGGTTTTCAGCTGGAGTTTGGAGACAACAGCAGGGGTGTAATGTGAGCCTGCAGGAGAGAGGAGGGAACAGCTCCTTTTCCTTGTCCTTCTGAGCAGCTGATGGTGTGTGGATGGAGTAGGAGCCCCTTGAGCACACACAGGCCACATGCAGGGGAAGATGCTGAGCAAACCAGATCAAGAAGAGGGGCAGGATGGCAGCTCTGGCCAGTGCCGGGGTGCTTATGCCTGGGGCTGTGTCTTTTGCATCCCAGCACATGTTGAAGTGGCCACACAAGTGCTGTGGGGTCAGGGACTCAGGAGGTCCTTGTTGGTGTTGCTTAGCACTCCTCAAGGTCAAAGCTGAGCAAGTGCTTCCCCTTTCCTCTGCAAGTCCTTTTCTAACCTGAACATTTGTCTTGTCTTCTCTCCACTTAACGCTTTCCTGGACAGCAAGCCAGACAGGTAAGAGCACCAGATTTGTCACTTATTTAGGCTCTTTCTTGCTGGGCTGGCTGTGTATGAGGCAGTGTCTGCTGTCTGTGGTGATGGGGCTTTGTTGGTACAGTTCCTCCCATTAGATCTGTCCTGACAGACACCCTGTCTCAGACTAACCCAGGACTGTGTTTGAATCAAGGCAGAGAAAGCAAAGAAAGGCCAAGCTTTCTTTGCAAGTCCATTCCTACACATAATGACCCTTTCTCAAACTGAGCAGCAGTGACAGTAAATGGCTCATAAAATGTTGGGTTAATGGAGCAGAGAAACACCCATTTGTGTTGCAGTCAGAGGTGAAAACGAGTTTTTTCTCCATGTTTGACTGCTCCATACAGCCTGTCCCTGAGCCACTGGCAAACTGGAAGCTGAATCTCACCAGCTGAGCTGGCCTCACCCCGGTGCAAAAGCTGTTCTTGCCCCATCAGCCAGGGACTTTCTCACAGAGTTTGTTTATGGCTGCAAAAAAAAAAAAACCCATGAGATTGATTTCAACCCATTTGCAAGGCTGGAAGAGCTTTCACTGAAAGCAACTGATGGGTTTAGCCAATGAACCATTAACAGCAGCTTCAGAACTGCAGCAAAAATAAACTGCTCCCAAACTGCAAAGTGGTGTCATTCCAAAATGCTGCCCCATACAGTGCTGGCAGGGCTCATGCCACTTCTCCTTAGCTATTAATGACATTAGGAGATGCTAAAAATGGACCGAATCACCTCCTCTGCCTAAGTCCCTGCCGTTATTGCTGCAGGCATCTTATTGGAGGCTTCTGTAGAACCCAAGCAGGAGAGGCAAGGAGTCCTACAGCCACCTTGCTGGAAGGGCTAGGACAGTGTTTGCAAGCCTCAGGGTGTGGGTGCACGTTCTTCTGCCTGCTGGAGAAGTTCTGCTCCCAGCAGCTTGTCACTGGTCCCTTGCCAGAGGTTATCACATTTCCAGATCAGCACTGGGCTTTGCTTCCAAATTCTTTTCAAGGAGAATGAGCCAGCTCAGCAAAGACTTTTCAACTGCCTCAGCTAACCTAACCCAGCAAAATCTATGAGGAAGCACTTACATGTGCAGCTCAGCTGGCAGGTTGGAGTGAACTTGAGCTTCTGGCAAGGAGGGTAGACAGATCTCAGCAGGCCCAGCTGTGCTGGGAGAGGATGTGTCTGTGCTGCTTTTTGAACCCAGAGCTTTTGGGTTCTGCAGAGGAGAAAAGGTTGAAAACCACTGCTCTGTCTCCAGCGAGGCACTGAGAGCTCCTGAGCAAGCCAGCAGAGCAATAGCAGTACTTTCTAGCCAAGGTCACGGCCAGGAGGTTCTGTACTTTTCCAAATGATTCTGTTGGCTCTGGTTCTTTCAGGCTGAAAATGGCTTGGCCAGAATGGGAAGGTTTGTGCTTGCAGAGCTTTGCAGAGTTGGGTGGAGGCTTGTCTGCGCAGGGAGGCTGAGGTGTAACTTCACAGCACCTCAGCTGCTCTTTGCTGCCTGTCTGCACTTCTGCTGTGACAAAGGGGGAACTTCCAGACTTGTTTGAAAGCTGCTGAGGGGCTTCTGGGCCGTTGTAAACCCATCAAATACGGCACTGACAAAACCTTCCCAACTCCATCCCTCTCCTGACGCGTTTTATGTGACTCACGGCCTTGGCTGCATCTGGCTCTGGCTTTGGTGGGACCTGTGCTCAGGTCTCAGCATGACCTGAGAGGCTGAAAAGCTTTAGAGGCCCAGAAGTTAAGCTGCTTTGTCTTTTTGTGTCTTTTTTCTTCCCCCTTTCTTTTGGGTTCTTTGTTTTAAAGCAAACGGAAAGATTCAGAGCCACGGACAAAGTGCCTGTTGAACAACGCAGAGATCACCCCTCACCACCCCAAGGACCCCGTGGAAATGAGACGCATCAACTTCCAGACCCCAGGTAACCGGCTGCTAACCAGCCTTTCTCCCTGGGAGGGCAGGAGTGGAGCAGCTGGATGCTCAGTGGATGCTCAGCTCCATCCTGCCTGCCTGAAGGCTGCTGCAGTGCTGCCTCAGAGCCCCGGCGCTAACCCGGGCCGCAGCCAGAGGAGCCCTTCAAGCCTTGTCTATGCTGAGATGCTGAAAGAAACCTTTGCTGGGAAACCTCAGGGACCTTGCCCATGCTCTGCCCAACACTAGCAGGGCAGGAAGAAGGGTTTTCCTGGATAACCAGCTAAGTTGGTGCCTTCTGGGCTGCGCACACAGCTGTTTGCACCGTGGCCGTGCCAATCCTGCCAGCGCCGCGCTGAGGCTGGGCAGTGGAGGAGGAGTGTGGCAGGCTGCCCTGCACACAGTGCTCCAGCCACATCCCTTAATGCTGCTTTCTGCATAAGTGTCCAAACCCTCCAGGCAGGAGCCAGGGCTGCCCCGTGGGCTGTGTGGGCAGAGGAGGGCAGCCGGTCGCTTCCCACAGACGAGGCAGCATCTCCTTGCTGAGAGCAGCCACCGGCACCTGTAACTGCAGCTCAGCCCGGGCACAGAGGCTTGATGCACCCTCCTTCCTCTACACATGTGTCCCCATGTCCATGCATGTCTGAGCTGCCTGCATGGCACCTCTGCAAGCCACACAGCCTGGCACGGGCAGGGCCTCACACAGACACACACTGGGCCGTGCTGAGCAGTGCCTGACACCGACACACACCTCTGCCTCCCACTCCTGCTGCTTGAGGATTTGGAAGGGAATTTCTTGTGCTTTCTTTGGTGGGGGGGGTGGTGCTGGCTGTTGTTTTCAGTTTGTTTGTGGTTTGGTTTTGGTTGGTTGTTTTTTTTTGCTGTTTTGTGCTTGTTAGTAATGTTTCTGCAGCTCCTGTTTCCCCATCCCAGTCCTGTCCTTAGCGTTGTCTGAGTGTTCTTAGGGTGAGCTTGGCAAGTCAGCAGCTACCCAGAGGGGTCTTTGGGGAAGCAGAAAGGCAGCACTGAGCTGAGCTTTTCATATCAGAAAGAGTTAGAAACGAGCCATTGCTATCAGCCTAAGCTTAGGGATGATTCAGTCTCAGCTTGGGGAGGGAAGCAGGCTCAGTCCCTGCAGGGCAGTTGAGCAGCAGCTGGGTGCCTAAATCTTGCAGGGGGAGTCTGAAGGTGTTTGAGATCATGTGAGTGTCCCCAGCTGCATCCCAACAGCAGTTTGCATTCGTCTGAGCTTAGCGTTCTCTGCTGGGTGCAAAGAGGAGGCACCTTTGGGAGTGTTCAGGTTGGCTTCTGGGTAGTCTGAGACCCAAGAGGAAGAGCTGTACTCCCCCATGTGAAACCTGTGCTGAGATAAGGATAAAAGGTTGTGGCCATGCAGCTCAGCCTGGGTGCCAGGAAGCAGCTGGGAGTGCTGTTTCATGTGTTTCCCTTACTGAGTATTTCTCCCTGTCCCTATGGGATAGCAGAGTCAGCTGAGGCCACTTCTGAGCTCTGTTAACCCAATCAATAGATGAGTGAGTCTGTCTTCTGTTGACCCTGCCGTTTTGGTCATGCTGCACCTCTCAGTTCTTGCCCTAAGAGGTCTGTAAAAGGTAGCCAGGACATGCAAACCTGCCATTGAGGGTCTGCACATCTCCAAGAGACCCCAGCTTTGTCCAGTCTGACTTTAGAAAGATGCTGCCACCTTTTCTTTACAAGTTTATCCAGCCAGTGTCTCCTGCTGTGTACTTTGTAAAGCAGAACAGGGTTTTTAAAGGTTTGGGAGAGTTGGTCAGCTGCTTCCCCCAGAACTTTACAAACAGTTGCTTGAAAAGGGAAATGGATGGAAAAAAATCAGAGCTTGGAGTGTGCTGGTGGTGATGGGAAGGTGGTGGTGCAGTTTGCAGGGGAAGCCTCCACAGGTGCTGTCTGAATTAGTCAGGTGAATGAAGTCTTGTTGTGGTTTAGAAGAGAGCCTGGGGGCTCATCTACAGCCAGAAATCCAGCAAGCAGAGTCTGCCCTGCCCCCAGCAGCAAAGCACAGGGTTGGGTGGGGGGGGTCTTGGGAATGGGAGTGTGTCAGAGCATCTCTGCAGCTGAGAAAGGAGGGAGCATAGCACAGCTGAGCTATCCTGCCCTAGCCTGAGCAGCACCACAACAATAACTTTCTTTTCCTCTTTAGATTTCTGTTGGTTTTTTTTTGTTGGTTTTTTATCAGCATGAAGTTTTTTAAAAAGTGTATCTTTCATTTATTTTATGTTTTACTGTTTTCTGCAGATTCTGGTCTGAGCAGCCCTCTCAGTGACCCTGAGTTTGACTTTGAAAGTTAGTTCCTGTGTGTTTTTGTTCCTGTTGGTTTCATTTTCTCCTCTTCCCCCCCCCCCATTATTATTTTTTAAGTCTCTTGTCTCTTTCCTTTCCAATTCTCTCTTTTTGTTCCTGTTGCCTTTTCTTTTTGCCCAGTTCTCTGTGTCCCTGCAGTGTTTGCCCATCTCATCCCTTCTCTGTGCCATCTGTTTGTCTGAACTGCGCTTCCAGTTTTACAGTATCAAATCCCAGGCCTTTTGCAAGACAAGGGCAGGAGCAGCAGCAGAGTAGAGCAGAGCCCCTGGACATTGTCTGTCCTTCTGTGTCTCTGTCTCAGGAGAAGGACCTGGCTTTCAAGGTTTCCTTTTCTCCCTGTTGTGTCAAAGGTGTTTCATTTCTGGAGCTTGGCTAAATGGTCCTTGTGCTTATTTGCAGGCAGAGAGCAATGTTTTGTGCATGGGGGTGTGAGTGAGGAGTGTGTGTGAGTGTGTGTGTGCCTCTGGGTTTGTGTTTGTGTTGGGGAAAGAGCAAACCAGAGCTGCAGCTGCCCATCTTTGGACAGAGCTGCACAGGCATCTTTTCATGATGAAGAAAAAGGATGATTTCCCATCTGTGGCAGAGGTGGCATCGACTTGTTCCAGGAGCAAAGAGAGCCAAGGGCTTGTCCTGGCCCCACACATCCCCTTTGGGTTTGGTGCCAAGGGCTGTACAGCCGCTGTGGTTTGGGGGAACAGATGTGAGGGTGACGTTGTGGTGAGTTGGCTGAGGCACAGAGAATCAAGTCTTTTGTGATAAGATTAGAGAGATTCAAGTGATTGAAATGTTAGATGAGACTGGCTCTAGGAGACTTCATCCCCATTAGAAGCCAAGATCCCAGCTTTGCTGGGTGAGTTGGGGGGAGGCTGATTTTGTTGTTATGCTGAGCAGGGAAATTGAGCTGACAAGTGGAGGATCACAGATGCTGCTTGTGCTGGGAGATGTGAGGGCTGGGACAATTTTTGTGAAGAGTTTAATCCAAATATTGGTCTCTTTGGTATCAAATACTCCTGTCAACACTGTCCTAGTCCACCTGCACCCTCGCCTCACCCCTCTTACTGTAACAGAGGGGGTTTGGGTGTTTGTCTTTTCAAGCCACGCTGATCCCTGGCTCATGGCAGCTCTCCCTTTGCCACCTTCACCTCTCTGGGAGGTCTCCCTGGGTGGCAGCCCCACAGGTAGCCAGGAGGCCAGTGAGCAGGGAAGCCTGTGAGCCATTTCCCTTCATGTCTGAGACAGAACTGTTGAATTAAAGCAGACAGGAGCCCAGCTGTGCTGGTTGGTGCCACTGAGTCGTGCTGCTCTTGTCTCAGCTGATAGCAGACTCCTCCTGGATCTTAATGGGAACCCCGATGCACTTGGCATTTTGACCAGGAAAATGTTTATCACTGCAGAAGTTTCCAGTCTTCTTTTATTATAAAGAGCCCCAGAAATCAATCTGACAAGGAGATTTCTGTCTTTGTAACAACAGCAAAATGAGGCAAGTTCCCACGTGCTCCCAGCCAGTGGCTGTTCACAGGGGGCTGCAGTGGGGACACAATGTTCTCCAGCAGAGAACAGACAGAGCTGGTGTTCAGGAGCCAGTCACAGTGAGAAAAGTTTCCTGGAGCTTTTTAGGAAGGAAACTTGTGAAATGCCTTCAAGAGGAACATGACTCCTTGTTCCAGGTTGGCACAGTGAGGCCTTTCCCATGCAGCCCACTTGCTTGGAAGGAATGACACATGCTGCTTCACGGCTGTTAAGCCAAATTGAATCTGGGCTGTTTTCTCTCACATGCTTGTTATTGCTGGGTTTTCTGATTGTTTGTTTCTTTCATTTTACCTTCTGTGTCCATCATCTGGGGTTTCATTTACTACACTGTTGTTTCTAAGCACACCTCTCTAGAGCCTTGCAGCAGAGTCAGGGGGTGGCAGTGGGGCTGAGAGCTGCCAGGCTGCCTCCCAGCCCAGGGGGAAGAACTCAGGGAGGGGTGACCCACAGGGATCTGGAGACAGCTTGTGGAGTTGCCAGAAGTTGTTCTGAGTAGGGCTCAGCTTTGCTCTTACCCTGCAGCTCAAGCTATGTTCAGCCCTTGCTTTCAAAAACAGAAGGACAGACACTGGGAAGAGTGTTGATGACATTAAGTTGGTTTGCTCTCTGGCTGGTGTGGCCTTCCCATCCTACATAGACAGAGAGAGAACCAGTTCTTCCACAGGCCCCCAGTCTGCACCTAGTGCAGTGGAACTGGGCTTGGACAGCAAACATCTTCCACCAGTCCAGGTTGAGAAGGAAAGGAGGAATCCAGTGGGCCCCAGCACAGCAAGAGACGAGAGGCTTTTCTTCCATGAGGCAGGAGAGCCTTTCTGGCCTGATCCTCCGCAGCCTTGAGTGGAGCCAGCACAGCCTCCAGCACACTTTGGGGTTATTTTTGTGGGCTTTTATGATTTATCCACCCTCCACCCCTTCTGTTTCCAGCCAGACTTCCCTGTGCTGAACAGAGACATCTAGCTAGCTTAGGAGAAACCTGTTGGAGTGGTGGCTCAGATCCCCACTCTGTCCTGTCCCCAGGCCTGGGGGAGGCAGCATCTCTCCAGAAGTCACTGTAAAACTGAGGATGTCATGCTTGCTTTGCCATCTCTGTGCTGAGTTGTCAGAGTACCTGACCATGCTGCTGCCACCGCCGCTGCTTCGTCACACACCGACACCCACGGGGCTCGAAATTCTCCCTGGCTTCCATCTCTTTTTCCTCCACTCCTGTCCTTCTCATCAGGGGCACTGCCCAAGGCTTCTCAGCACACTTCTGTCCCTGCCTGCCTGCTGGCATTGACTGACAGACAGCATGAGAAGCCTTTGGAGAAACAGGATCCTGATGCAGATGAGCAAAGCACGGAGCGCTTTTCCACCCCCACGGGTAGCAGAGATGTTGCAGGTGATAAAGTGGGAAGGATCCCCTGCTCTTTGCAGAGCTCCAGCTGCCCCTTTCAGAGCAGGATGGGCAAATCACAGTTCAGACTGAAAGCTGAGTCTTGCCTTAACTGCTCAGCCCAGTTCATGGTTGAGACGTGCCTTCAGGCTGAGGCAGCCTGGCCCTCCTGCTACCCTTTACATCTCAGAGAAGCTTCAGTCCCTTCCCTGACACTTCCCTCTGCCTCAGTACAGGCACAGAGAAGTGTTGGTGAGAATTGCAAGGGCAGCAGGTGAACCAGGGTCATGAGGCATCAGTCTTCCCAGGAAATTGTTTCCCAGGCTGAGAAGGGGCAAGAGGACCTTTTGCCTCTCCATCAGATACGAGATCCCAGCAATAGCTGCAGAAGGGTGGGTACAGCCTGGCCCACGGGGACAAGGGCAGAGCAGTGCTGGCCCTCTGAGGATGTGCTCTGGAAGGGACATTTTCCCTTGGCCATGAGTGGGATGAGGAGCCTGGAAGAGACATCATCCCCCAGCCATGAATGAGATGAGCCTGGAAGGGACATCATCCCTCCAGCCATGAGTGAGATGAGCCTGGAAGGGACATGATCCCCCAGCCATGAGTGGGATGAGGAGCCTGGAAGGCCCATCATCCCTGTTCTTGGCACTCCCATTGCTGGTTGCACTCACAGTGATGAGGGTTGAACCGAGAAGCTCACGGAGCCAACGTTGTGCAAAGGGCAGTTCCCAGAAAAGCCTCTCCTGCTTCCCCCCATCTGCATTCCCTTCCCCTGCCCCACATCACCATGGTTGGCTGGATCCCTGCCCCTCCTCTTCTTTTGTGTTGAGGTTTGCTGCTGCTGAGAGCTGGTGCTGTACCATGTGCTGCGGGGGCTCCTCTGGCAGCATTTGCTCATTCCCACTCCTCCCTTGGAATCGCTCACACACATCTGCTCTTTGGGTTTTCCTTTGTGTTTCCCTCTGATTTACACATTGAGAATGGGGCCATCGGGGGAGCACTTTCTCATTTGACTGGGTTTTGGGGGTTTGGTTTGGTTTTTTTTCTTTCCTTGAGTTGTATTTTTGTTACTTCCAAGGACACAATTTCGAGCCCTGAACTCTTCTAACCTCCCTTCTTCCATTGCAGAGCTCACATTGTAATTTGTTTCTCCCTCTTCTCGTTTCTTCCTTCCTTACAAAAATGTGCAAAGCTTGTGAAATTGGAGCTGGTATTAAAATGAGATCCTTTCCTTGCTCTCTTGTTGTTGTTTTTAGGTATGCTCAGCCACCCACCGATCCCCGTGTCCGAGCTGGCTGAACACACAGAGCATCTCAAAGCTAACGATAACCTGAAATTGTCCCAAGAGTATGAGGTAGGAGCAAAGAGTGAGTGATGTGCGTGGCTTTGCAGAGCCAGGGAATGAGGAAATTCACACAAGCCCTCCTCCAAATAAACAGAGGTTCATCGTTTGCTTAGTTGAAAGGAAAAAAGCTGTTGATGTGTTGCCAGGGAAGGACTTGCTCAGGGCTTTGTGAGGTTCGGTTCCAGATCACAAAACAGAAGCTTGGTCCATTGAGCCATTGCTGGCTAAAGACTGGGCATCCTGAGCAGGGTCTGAGCTCCCCTCATGAAGGGAAATGCATTTCTTGTCCTTGGGGTGTCTGTGTCTTGCTGGTGAGCACAGAGGGGACCAAACCAAGGAGTGTGCTGCCCAGTTTCAGATGCAGTTAGACAAAAGGAATAGGAAGTCCCATTTCCAGATGTGCTCAGCAGCCATAGAGCTAAAGCTGAGGAGAACAGGATGGTTTGTGCCATTTATGTCTTGTCTGGGCTTTTTGTGCTCTTTTTGGGGTTTTTCCCCTCCTCTCTGCTGCTGTTTGCTGACTGCAGTGGGCTCCTGGGGGGTCACCAGCCAGGCAGCTCTGAGCCTACTGCCTCTGCATTTCAAATGACTGTAAAGTCCCATCCTGCCAGAGCTGACAGGTCAGGGCAGACCCACAGACTGGGAGGGGAAGAAGAAAAGCCTCCACATGCCCACTGCCAGCACACAGCCTGGCATCCCTGTCACGAGGCAGGGAAGGGCTGTGTGCTTGCACAGAGCGCAGAGTACCCCCAGTGCCCCTGCCGACTGCAGCCAGGGCCACTCGTGCCTTTTGCCTCAGACTCACCACTGCATTTTTGTTGGTGGTGGTGTTCAAAGATACAAAGTGCCCTGGATATTTTTAGCCTAATAACTAGGCTGGGCTGCTCAGTTGTGGTTGCAGGCAGAGAGCGAGGGGCTGTTCTTTGAACAAAGGGCTGTTTCTGGGATGCTTTCTCTCCATTCCAGCTCTGTGCTTGGCAGCTCCACGCCCACAGCACAGGCTTTGCACAGTGAAGATGATGCATTTGCTGTGCTGGGGTCTTTCACCCCACATTGGGGCACTGGAGGGGGAGCAGCAGCCTGTTAATATGCTCAATCCAGATTTCAAAGGCTGATTTGCATAATGCAATATCCCAAGTGCCCTGGCTTGGTTCCAGCACAACCTCCTCTAGTGGGAGAGCCAGAGCTAAACAAACATCACTAATGAAATGAATGTGAGGCGAGATGAGAGGGATAGAGAGCAAACAGACACATTACAGCAGCATAAATACCCATTAGTTAGCAACGCTCTGCAGCCAGAGTGCAAGAGGACGGCTGTGTCGGGTCCTTCTGTACCAGCATCACCACAAGCACTGGAGCTGAGCTGTGCTCCAGGGGGGCTCTGGGTCAGCACAGGCAGTGGGAGGAGGAGGAGGGCAGTGGGTGCTTGGCAAGAACTGACCCCTGTGAGCTCAAAGGGATGAATCCAGGCAGACAAATCCAGGAGTGGGAGAGCAAACAGGGGGAAACACAACTGGGCACGCTGCTGCCAAGCCTTCAATTGAGGCAAAGCCCTGAGGGCTTCACCAAATGATGAAGGAATTAAGCCCTTGTTTTATTTAATTCTCTGGCTGAGGATTTAGAGGTAAATGTAATTAACCTAATTTCCATATCTGGGACAGCTGGACTTTGGGAAAAAAAAAGAAAGGCAACCACCTCCAAAGCTGGTGTAAATCAGCAGGACAGGCAGTGAGGCTTTTTCTCCCCAGTGCATTTCCTTGTTTACTCCTTCAGCCCTTCTAGGAAAAAGCCACATTGATTCAGTTTCTTAGGGCTGGAGTCCTTAGCCCTTTTCTCTCCAGGGAGCTGCATTCCTCCAGCTCTGCTGAGCAGGCAGCTGCCAGCCCCTGCCACATTCCCTTGGTGGTTTCTCTGCCAAGTTTTTGCTCCTGACTTTTCGTGTCCTGCTTGCACACGTGGTTGTAAACCTTGTCCCAGCTTAAATGTCTTCTTCTGCAGGTATTAGTACTCACCAAGACACTGGTATATTTATGCCTTCTTAATCATTGTTTGGTTTAACCATGCACAGATTCAGCCTCTCCATCATTTCATGACTTACACCCTGGTGTGATTGCTCCTGTTGCTCTCCCCAGTTACTGGCTGTGTCTCAGTGCTGGTGCCACTGGGCTGTAACTAATTGGCATAAGTATGACGTCAGGCCTCTGTATTGCCGCCTGAAATTGCACTGATGTCATGCCAGAGGGGGCATTATCTCAGGTGCAGCTCTGGGATGAGGAAGATGGGATGTGAGCACCCTGTGCCACTGCACTGGGGCTTTCCCACAGCAAAGGTTGGTCCTTGTGGGTGCTGCGTTCCTCAGCTCCTTCAGAGCCATACTCTGTCCCACACAGAGCAAGCTACTCAGAGCTTGATTCACTGCTCTTCTCCTCCCTGACTCTTCCATTTTCTTTCCTCCAGTCCATTGACCCTGGCCAGCAGTTCACCTGGGAGCACTCCAACCTGGAAGTGAACAAGCCCAAGAACCGTTACGCCAACGTGATTGCCTACGACCACTCTCGTGTCATCCTGCTGCCTATCGAAGGTACTGCCCCTCTCTGCTCCTGCAGTGCCAGGCTGAAGTTGCTTGCAGGGAAACCTATTGCACAACCCTTTCTCCCTTCCCTATTGCCCTCTATTTATATTCTTCTCTGAAGATGTCTCTGGGAGTTTGGCAAGCAGGAGATACCTCTGTCAACCAGGTTGTTAGTTCTGGTGGCTGGTGGGATTCCCTGGAGCTGCAGTCCCTCATTTCAAGGGTTGGTTTATCAAGTAACTTGTCTTCCCTTTACTCGGAGATCCCTAAACGATACATTTCTGACACATGGGAAGAATTCAGACCACATAGTGCTTTAGAGAGAGCAAGAACAGGGCAGTGGGTGGCAGGAGATGTGGAATGTGTCTGTACAGTGGTGGAAGGAGAAGTCCAGGGCTGTTTGTACCAATGGGAGTGTCTCAGCATAGCAAAGATGTGGCTGCTGAGTTCTACAGATGTAAAGATTATTTGATATGCAGCTCCTGCTGCAGTCCTGGCCCCTAAAAGACTTAAGTAGGGGCTGGTGTTAGCCTGGTAGCTCATAAATTATTTCCTGAGCTGATTCAAGTGAGTGACGGTGCAGGCAGAAGATGCACATTACATCTCACCACTGGTGCCTCTTGAATGGCTCAGGAGAAGAGGGGCTTTTGCTGGGGAGGAGATGGAGTTTAACAGGGCATCTGCTTTGGTTGCTGCTGCTGAGCTGATACTTGAGCTTGGTTGTCTGAGGCTGTGTGGGGCTGTGCTGTACGGGTGAAGCATTGAAGGGCAGCCTTGCATTGCCAAGAGCTGATCATCTGAGCAGAGAGGACATGGGGATGTTCCTCATAACCCCCTGGTGAATGTGAAGGTTCATTCAGAAGCCTTTGTGAAAAGGGAACTGCTGGAACAATCTCCCTGTCCTGAAGTAACTCTGAGGGACGTGGAGGAGCTGTTCTGAGCTAACAGCACATCATGGTGATTTGCCAAGAGAGCTGCACAAATCTGGATTGGTGTTGTCTGCCATTAGAGGATTTAAAACGTTCCTCACTGTGAGGATGACTGTGCTCTGGTGTGTTTTCCTTCCAAGATTAATATTGTATGAGCCAAGGAAAGCAAAGTCTTTAAAAAGTTGCCTTGTCATTCAGGGGGAAACAGAAGAGCACAAGTGTAGAAATGAAGGACATTGGGCTGGTGTCAGCTCTCAGGAAAACAGCAGCACAGGGTCACAAAATCATTTGAGTTGGCAAAGCCCTTGAAGCTGCTGCAGTCCCAGCCCTCCCCTCACCCTGCCCAGCCCAGCACTGACCCACAGCCCTCAGCACCTCAGCCCCACGGCTTTGGGATCCCTCCAGGGCTGGGCACTGCCCCAGCTCCCTGGGCAGCCTGGCACAGGGGCTGACACCCCTCTCAGGGAAACAGTTCTGTCTCATCTCCAACCTCAACCTCTCCTGTAGCAACCTGAGCCTGTTTTCTCTTGTCCTGTCAGTTGGGAGCAGAAACCATCTCCCAGCTCCCTGCAGCCTCCTGTCAGGGAGTGTCAGAGAGGGCTCCTGTCTCCCCTCAGCCTCCTCTTCTGCAGCCTCAACACCCCCATTCATTCCCTCAGCCCCTCCCCAGCCCCCTTGTGCTCCAGCCCCTTCCCCAGCTCCAGTGTTTATCCCTGGACACACTCCAGCAGTGCTCACGGTGCCCAGGCAGCATCATGAGGGCCTGATGGTACAAGTATGACAAGCCAGGGTTTCAGTTCTGACATGTCCTGGCTGCTGTGGCCCTGCCAGGCCGTGTCTTACGCCGAGGGCTGGAAGTGAAGTGATTTGGAGGAATTAGTTGTTGCTTTCTCTTTGTTTTAAGTCTGGATTTGTCAAGGCTGCAGATTGTCACTGTCTGCTTGGTCAGGAAGAAGCAGTGGCTTGAATTCTGTGACTTTTCTAGGCCTGTCACACAGCAGAACGTTGCAGGAGCTCGTGGCCACCGTTTGAAATTACAGAGAGGACCTGAGGGGGCTGGGCAGGAGATTAATTGCAGCAGCTCAGCCTTGAGCACGTTCCTCCCGCTGCTGCTGCTGTTCCAGCCACCTTCCCTCCTGAAATCTCAGATAGGGAAGGAATGAGGGCAGGGAACTTTCCAGAAATGTAATCAAAAGCCATTTACTAGCAGCAACTGAAATTACCAGGTCCCTTTGAGGCCTGGCAGGAGATTCAGCCTGGGCTGCAGCTCGCCAGCGGGATGAGGGCGAGCGGCCCCGTTCCGGCTTGGTGCTGCTCCCCACCCCTGGCTCCCCCTCGAGACAAGAGCTGAGCTTTCCGTGCTGAGTTAATCACAGGGTGGCAGCTTTCTGCCAACCTTGCCAACCACTCTGCTGTAATTAGGAATGGGCCCAGCAGCGTGGATCCTCCCTGCCAAGCTCCGAGGCTCTCTGAAGCTGAACCTGAGCGTCAGTCCCTGCCAGTGGCCATTCGAACCTCACCACAGCTTTCTCCTGCCATACCCCCATCTCCCTCTTTGCTCTGGCAGCACCTCCTGCCACTCATATCAAGCAAGGACACAGGCAAGCAGCTGTAACTCAACAGCCTGTAACTCGTGTGAATGGAGGAAAAAGCCTGCTCCTAAAAATGAGAGAGGACAGTTTAAAGCCAGTCACAGGCTGTCATTTCAAAGCCTTTACTGGATGAATCAAGCCTGGTTTTATTTCTTGCTTTGTCCAGCTGTACCTGGCTGCCTGGGATTACACTCTGGGATGCATTTGGTGCCCAGACTCTCAGGATTCTGGGACAAAGGCTTAACTTTGTCCTATTTGAGAAGCAAGAGCCTCAGGGTTTGCTCCTATTAGCAACACCAGTAACTGTGGTTTCAAGGCTTGATCTTCCTTCTCTTTAGTATCTTTGGCAAGAAGTTATTTGTCTCCCTGCAGTGCAGTGCAGTGCTTCAGCTAGGAGAGGCTTGCAAAGAGCCTGCTAGTCCCTGCTGTGACTCTAACCCACCAAGCCATGAAGGTTTTTGCAGGGAGATTCTCTTGGACAACATTCCTGCAGAGATCTCCTCCTGCTCCCCAACTGGAGAAGAGGTCCTGCAGCAATTCACTAATTGGCTGTTGCTGGTTTTAACACAGGAATTGTGGGCAGTGACTACATTAATGCCAACTACATCGATGGCTACAGGAAGCAGAATGCCTACATTGCCACCCAGGGGCCTCTGCCAGAGACCTTTGGAGACTTCTGGAGGATGGTGTGGGAGCAGCGTTCAGCTACTATTGTTATGATGACTAAGCTGGAGGAGAAATCACGGGTAAGATGCATGAGAGGGATGACTAGTTAGTCATAATCCTGGGGGATTGGAGGGGTAGGGTTGGGGAACAGCACATCCCTTTTGATCTGCAGCCCACGTTGATGGCAGAGGGGGGATTGCTGCCTGGCTTTGCCAGCACCCTGAAAGTTCAGTGATTCATAGCTTCAAGATAAAAACCACCAAACAATTCGGCCTGGAAAGCTGCAGCCTCTTTGGCAGCTCCAGGAGAAGAGGATGCTCAATCCCATTGCAATGCTTTGTAGGTTTGTCTTGGAGGTAATCATGTGGCAAGTTTCACATTCGGTTCTCTTGTTTAACAAGCCCCAGTACATTGACTGTCATCTTCAGGATCATTCCATCCTGTTGTCCACATGATTGATGTGGTGCATCAAAGCCTGTGCTTAGTCAGGAGGAGCTTTTCATGCAGGGCCTGTCCCTGCCCTGGTGCTCTGGATTGACTTTTCTTGCACCTTTCTTCCCCTTTTTGGCGTGAGCAGCTTCACATCAGGTCACTTTTTGGGGGCTTGAGCTTCTCCTTGCTGCAGAGGTTTGTTCCAGCATTGAGCAATGCTTCTGTCTTGCAGATCAAGTGTGATCAGTACTGGCCAGGCCGAGGCACAGACACCTACGGGATGATCCAGGTGACGTTACTCGATACCATCGAGTTGGCCACGTTCTGCGTTCGCACCTTCTCCCTGCACAAGGTGGGTTTTCCCCCCCAGGGATGGGCTGTGCCACGCTCAGTGGGCAGCACAGAGGGGTAGCTGCAGTGTGCTGGTGCCTCACTTGTGCTCTTGGTGCTCCTCTGTTTGCAGAATGGCTCCAGTGAGAAGCGGGAGGTTCGCCAGTTCCAGTTCACAGCGTGGCCTGACCACGGGGTACCCGAGTACCCCACCCCCTTCCTGGCTTTCCTGAGGAGGGTCAAAACCTGCAACCCCCCTGATGCTGGTCCCATCGTGGTGCACTGCAGGTACCCATTTCCTCTGCCCTAACTCTTGCACAGGGAGGCAGAAGTTCAGCAGGATGGTGATTTGCCCCTGGGAGGTGTCTGTGGTCTCCCATTGAGCACCCAGCAGGCCAGAGCTGTCCCAGGCAGCATCTGAGGAGAGTCCTTGGGCTTTCCATCGAGCACAGAACTTCCTGAGCTGACTGGTGTCTGGTGCTGGCTGTAGGGGTGGGTTTGTATCCCAGTGGGAAAGAAGGAAGATGAGGAAGCATCCAGGAAGCTGGAAGCCTGGTGTTGCTGCATTGTGTGTTTGGGAGGCAGAGCTGCCTCAAGCTGTCACAGGGAGAACTGACAGGGGTTGAAAGAGGAGGATTGTTGGAGTGCTGCAGCCATTCTGATAATGACAAGCTGAAGGCCCCCGTGGACAGGTAGCATTCCCTAATTCAATTTACAACCCAAAGAGGAACAGTTGCAGCCTCAACTTAACCAAATCCCTGTGTTCCTCAGGAGGGTGTGGAGGAGCCTGCAGGTTACTCAGCACTGAGGAAAAAGCATCTGCATTTTCCAAGCTGCTGGGGGAAAGTTAATCCTGCCTCTCCTAGAGGGTGCCATTTAAACAGCCTTTGTAAGTGGGCAACTTATCTCTAACCTCGTAGATGGCAATTATCAGGCACCTCTCAGAAAATGAATCAAGAGAGCTGTCAGCTCACACCGTGCAGGAACCAGCTCCCACATCAGCTGCTGCATTCCTGCCCAAGCTGCAGTCACCTGCTTGCTTCAGGTGTGAGGCAGTCTAATGAGCAGAGAGCAAGGGGGCTTAATGGGAAAAAAACAGAGGGACTGCACTGGGATAGTAAAAGGAAACCCTTTATTAACAGCAGCAAAAAGGCCAGAGCCACAGAGCCCTGCTGATTCACAGATGCCATCACACACAGGTCTGATGTTACCTTGATGCACAGAAACATTCAGGCAAAGAGCTGACGCATGTTACAGCATCAGCAGCTCCTCAGCTGCTCAGAGAGCTGAGTGATTAAACATGCTTTTTAAGCCCTTAGATCAGGCAGCCTTTTGTTCAAACCTACATTCCCTGCCTCCAGCTGTTGTAACTCTGTGTGTGTGTGTGCTGGGAGAGCTCCTGTCCTGGGGATGGCACAGATGGAGAACAGGACAGAGCAGCACAGAGGGGCAACAGGCACGTCACCAGAGGCAACTTGTCACCTTCCATCCTGTCCCCAGGATGTCACCTGAGACCAAACCTGGTTTGGGAAGTCTTTCTGCCAAGCTGAGCTGAACAAAGCAAAAGCTCTGCATGTCACAAAGTCTTTGGGGCTAAGCAGGTGTGCTGCTGCATACAGACAGGCACAGAAGATGAGAGACCTTGTCCCCCAGCTCTGATCCAGCAGCCTCTCCCTGCTGCTGAGGCAGCACTGGCCCAGCTGGGGTTCAGATAAACAGCTTTTGAGGTTCCAGTGCAGGTTTTCAGCAGCACTCAGCTCAAATCCTCCAAGATAGTACTTTTAAACTCTTTGTTTCAGGAGCAACAGACTGAGGTGAGTGAGCACTAGCACTCGCCAGCACCGAATCCAGCAGGCAAGTCCCTTTAATGCAGCAGACTTCATGGGATGCCTGAGCCCACACACTGGGCTGGTTTGCCATTCCCTTTGCCTCAGCCCCAGTGTTCCAGCTTTTGTCCATTGCTCCTTGTCCTGTCACTTGAGGCAACAGAAATAAAACTGGCCTCGTCCTCCTGCCATCCACCTGTTAAATAATGAGGTGCCCCCCTCAGGCTTCTCCTCTCC
>WBNH01008994.1:0-87512 GCA_013401255.1 Urocolius indicus
TCCACCCCAAAAAGTGGCTTCTTGTCACCTCCAAAATCCATCTTTCCCATCCCAAAAAGTGGCTCCTTTTCCACCCCCAAAATCCACATTTTCAAGTCCAAAATTTTGTTGAAATGGAAAACCAAATTACACATTTAATGTGACACAAAAGTAACCTGGAAAAAGTCTATGGAAATCTCTGTAAGCCCTTTTATTTCATGTCATTTTAAATCAAGGACTC
The DNA here is from genome assembly GCA_013401255.1 of Urocolius indicus. NCBI lineage: Eukaryota > Metazoa > Chordata > Aves > Coliiformes > Coliidae > Urocolius > Urocolius indicus. The sequence goes on from WBNH01008994.1 coordinate 221, forward strand.
ATGCAATTTCTTTCCAGTTTAGTAAGGATTATTCTCAAATGAATTCAGGACGTTATGTCTGTAGCACTGTTTGTAAGAGGCTTACATGAAAGCTATTTGAAACTATGCATTACATGGTGTAAAGGGTCATGTTACAAAGACTATACAAGATGGGAAAAAAAAAAATGGTTAGTTTCAATCTCTAAACCCAGTAAAAAGTCAACCAACCAACCAAGCAAAAAATCTGAAATAGTTCCACCTGTCCCATCACAAATACTATGGGCTTTATTTCACAGTATTAATTTTAAATTTAAGAATGAAAACCAATCTCATGTGAAAATTATTTGGCAATTCATGTTCTGTCTGCAAGCAAAATGATACCAATTACCACAATATTAACCTCCTATGATCCTTTGGACTAAAAGAAATATATCTGTAAGCCTTTTGTCTCCTATTGTAACGTGCTTTTTCTCACCTCATATCTATGCCGTGTATGGATAAATTGGCAGCAAAATCTACAGTCTTGTAGTGAGCAAACACTATGACAACTGTTGCCAGTGGTCAGACTCCAGTGTACACTTCTATGGTGGGAAATATAAAAATGCTACATGCAATTATAACAGTTTCATGAAGGACCGACTGCACATATTCAAAGTATAAACAGATCTTGCTTCTAGTGTCCAACCCATGAGAATCTCTAAAGATCAAATATAACTAATGTAAGGATACACTCACCCCAGTGAAGAACGTTTTCTGTCGAGTGCATCTTAAAAATTATCGGGTAGCAGCACCAAATTAATGTACTTCTATACAGTACACAGAAATACATATTATACTTCCACATACATAATATTTTAATCGATCCCATATGGTCTATTTGCATAAATGTGACTCTCTTTATGAAATCTATTATATGCTCATTCTCACTTGTGTAGTCATTCTATGCACACTCAAGTGGATTTCTCACATATTTCAGCTTTGCCATGATTTTAAACAAAAGAAACACTGATACAAAACAAAATGCTATGACTAACATAAGTCTTTCTTACATTATTTTGAACTACAGTTCACTCCTCAGGACAATTTGGATAAATCCAAAGAACTACTTAAAAAGAGAACCACTATACATTTGTACTATGGAAAGGTGTAAAAGTTATGTTACTACAGTTTATCTCGTAACTACTTTTCTAGCAACTGCTCTGGCAGAGGGGTTGGACTAGGTGGTCTTTGGAGGTCCCTTCCAAACCTTAAGATTCTGTGATTTGAATAATACATAATACCTTAAAAATTAAACAACTATACTTCTATAAAGTGGGGTTTCTTTGTATAAAGATTTGCATGTGCTTTAAACACATCGCTTCGTGTTTAAAGATGGAGGTTTTTTCTGATGCTAGCATTTGTTAGGAATTATGATTTATTTATATTTTTTTCAGTAAATTTGAATATTATTTATAGCAACAAAGGTAATACAAGTCAGAGTGGTGATAAAAATCTCATAAATTCAACAAATACGATCTCTGTTGGAAAGCTGAGGAAGCCAATGAAATTTTCTTAGGTGTGAAATTTGTTCTTCTGTGCCAGATTATTTCAATTATGTGACAGAATTTGAAAAATAAAAAAACATTCAAATGATGAGACAAATCATGCAAATGAGAAAAAAAATATCCAAAAGAGACATTTCAATATCTTCTTTGATGCCTATAAAAACTGAATTGCCCTATGGGTAGTTGCGCTATCCTTCAGGGTTCTGCTGCAGAACTGTTTAATTGTTCAACCTTTAGTCTACTTCCTAAAAAACAACACAACATGCTGCAAGATGAAAACAACAGTTATTTCTTAATCTCACTGAACTGTCCTCATCTTTGGCAAAGTAACATGAGCCATTAAATTAACTAATTAAGATATAGTTCTTATTTGCAGTGCAACTTAATATTCAATATTGGTAGAAATCAAATTATAGTTTTCATTAGGAATAAGATGGAGCCAAGAAATTTTAGTATTCACAATATCTACAGCAACTGGGGAATGCCACGGCATTCAGATAATAGAGACATTCGTCTTGCATTTACTTGTAGCTGTCTCTTGTGAAATTAGTCAGTAAATTTTAAATCTCATCAGTAAAAACTGCTAAACATAATTAATTTGACTTCACATGAAGAAAGTTACCTATGCACTAGGACAGTATATAAATTAATTCTATAAAAATAATGTAAAAATCAAGTAATTTTCTTGATATTTCAAATACTTTAACAGATCTACTTGTTTACAGTTATGAGAAAATTTAGTAAAAAGTTATTATTTCTTTGAGAGGAAAGTTATAGGCTTTCAAAATTTCTCATTTCATTTCTTTCTTTAGAGTCCAATTAAAAAAATCATGAAATTCTTTCATTTGACTGTTTTTTGGGGTTTTTTTAATGGCTTCAACAAAACTACTCAATTCCATTCAAGTAGCTTACAAGTATTGACTCTTAAATGTAGTTCTGTCAGGATACATTCAAACACCTCTACACATGAACTAGCAATCAGCAAGGGGAAACAATACGAGGTTTATAGGCCCTAAGGAAGGTGAGTTTTCAAGAGATATATGTGTGCAGGTCATGGGTAGGAGAAGACAGAATGCTTGAACCTTTTTATTCCATGACAATGGAACTCTCTTTGAAGCTATAGAATTTTTCAGGACAATCAGAAAATGTCATGTGGCCCAAGTATTTTCTAAGTACAGGAGCTCTTCACCACTGAGCTGATGATGAGAATTACTTACATGAAAAATAGGTCACAAGATCAAGAAATTTTACAACTTCATGACACTAAGACTGTTCCAATATTTCCAGCTAGGAAAGGTCAAACAGATAATAATACAGAGTATCAGACATCAGCAGCAATGTCATGACCTACTGGCAGCTTTTTTATGTTAAACTGCTTTGGTGTTGTATCAAAGATACAATTTCTGCTAAAGTTCTCTCTCTCTCTCTTGGTTATTTTTTAATTCTGTTTTTTTCTGGAGTTGGTTTGGTAGGTTTTACTCTCATTGATTCTGTGAGGCAAGAATGATGATCTGTGAATGTTTGACTGTCACATGTATGAACCAAACTTCTGCAAAATTTTAAGACTTTCAATTCAGATAGCCAGATATGAACTTACTGTATGACAACAGGGGACTGAAGATTGTTTTAGGCATTATAAGATTAGATAGTAGAGAACAGAAAACCAGGAGCTGCCAATCTGAAGAGATAACCAGGTTTTATATGAAGATCTTTCCTGAAATAAGAATGAGTATATGCCACCTCCACTTTGTTGTTGGAATACCCTGACTCCTGATCTCATGCTGCCTCTTGTCTTCTCTTATGTACAGATCAGGAAATAGAGGGCAAATATACCTGGGTATTCCTGAGTGTACTCAGATTTTGGATTTGCCTGGAATATAAGCTTGAAAATTCCACTGAGTTCTGTAGTTTAAATCATGCTATCAAATCCAGAGAACCAGAACAGTATATATTATAAGAAAATAGTGTATGGTACACCGAAAGTATTACATGCTCAGGATGTTCTCTATTAATAAAATTGATGATCACTTTCAGAGAAAATATATTAGTTAATAGTGATGGAAACTGCAAGCTTCTTTGTACAGTGAAGCAGAATTTAACTGAAGCAGAAATGCAAACATAACATATTCAATAGAGAAAAGCAAAAGTTGCATGTATTTGCAATAGTGACTAGAAAAAGATTCAAATATTTCACAAATAACCTTTTCAGAAAGATTTGTAAAGATGACAAAAAAAGTTGAAATCAAACCATTTATAGAAATCTCAATGGCAGCAAAAGGCAAGCAGTGTTGTCAGGCCTCTTTAGTCTGACTAGATTTCAAATTAAGAGAATAATGAGAAGACATTTTGACTTTAACTGCACATAATCACTTTGCTCCTTGAAGTGTATCAGGAGAGATATCATTGTTACTAATCCTATAGTTCTGATTACATCCACACACATTCTAACTGCTCAGGGAAAAAACCTGTCAGTAAATTAATTATAGAGATCTGCAGTAGTAGTGTCATTTCCAAGTATTGTCACTGACCATGTTTTATATAATAAATGTTCACCAAAGTAATGCAATGAGCAAAATGACAAAGGATCATCTCAGAATTGCACAAATAGTTATAGAATGCAACAAAGCCCTTTATAATTTTTTTTTGTTTTGGTTCTATTTTGATGCTGATACAATGGGGAAATGTGGATTAAAACGGGACATGCACAGAAAATGCACAGTTTCACTAAGATTTTTACTTTATCTTACTTCATGTGAAAAAAACCCTAAGTCCTCTCCAGATATAGTATATGAAAAAGTTTTACCTGCATTCTGAAAAATAGCAAGGATGTTTCACTAAACTCCTTGGTTTGTTTGTTTGTTTCTTAAAATAATAATTATTTCCAATTTTACTAAAGCTCAATCTCTATAAAAAGTCTTTTCACTGTATTTCTCCATTTTTCTGTCACATAACAGCATACTCTCTATATTCCAGGGCAAATTCCACTTCTAAAATTCACTCAATTAAATAAAACTTTCTACCTGTTGCAGTACCACAGCTGAAAAGCAGCAAATAAACTCAAATGAAAGAGGAAAAACAATGACATTCTTAGTCTTACATGACTGACTTTTTGCTAGGTATTGTTCTCTTTTGCTATCTGATGTCATACTCTGTTGTTGCAAGTTTTCTCTTCTTAGAATTTCACTCATCCTTTTCAATAACCTGCGTGTTATCCTTTTCTTTTGATAGCTATTCCCATGCCTTTTCTTGAGCTTCAACTGCTTTGAAATGTATGCCCTATATTAGAAAACATTCTTATCTTACACTGGACAACATTATTCTCCTCATCAGATTAATTTACCTTCTAAACAACAAGCTATGAAAAACAAGTACCGCTGTGACAGAGTACAGTAGGGCCATGAAGATGCAAGCTCTCAAGGGGAAGGGACTGTGTTTAAATAATCTGCTGAAACCTTGTTAAAGTTCATTACTGTAGTTGTAATTAGTAAACAGGCCTATCTGCCATTTCCCCTAATTCTGTGCCACCTGCAAACTTAGTGAACATGCCTTCTGTAACCTTCTCTAGGCCACTGACAAAGACACTGAAGAGGTCTCAGCACAGATCCTCTGTAGTACTCCACTTACCAAAAATAATGATTATGACCTATTAATGCTAACCTCTTGGCTCAATTATTCACCCAGGTGTTTACTCATCTAGTTGTCTAGTCCTCCAGCTAGAGATCTAACAGTTCTGCTAAAGATAAGCTAAACTGCAGAAGGCAATGTGTCACAGATGATTTCCCCTCATTAAACCCATGCTGACCATTCCTAGTCAATTTGCTCTTCTGCACATATACAGAAACGATCTACAAGAGGACTTCATGATTTTCTGAAGAGCTGAAGCAAGTCTGACTGGCCTATGGATCCTCACATCATCCTATTGGCCTTTTTTTGAAGATAGGGACAATATTTGCCTTTCTCCATAAATTAAAGAGTCCACTGATCTCCACAGCCTCTCAAAGACTGGAAAGAGCAGCCTTGCTTACAGATTAGCTAGTTCTCTCAACAGCCTTTTATGCATTTTTACCCACCATAAGCTGAAGACTGAAACTGGCATATACTAGAAATGAAATAGCAATTTAACAGCAGCAGGTAGGACAGATAGAAAACCAACAGAACATTAATAATACACAGCATTATACTATCATGCCCATTACAATTATGTGTCATATAGTTAATTAATTTTCACATTTGCCAGAAGAACCCTGGAAAAACTCAATGGGAAAGTGATAGCAATGCGAGTCACACTTCTCGCATGATAACAAATCAGGCAAGTAGATATGTTTGACATTTTCAGCCTTCTAATTTCAGAGCAAGCTGCCAGAGGCAGAAAAATATTAAACTCAAAGTTAAACTTTTCTTCAGTCACCTGAGTATTACCTAATTAAATCAACCACTGTTATAGAAATCCTTTGTGCTTGAATAAGTTAACGTTCTTAAATGCTAGTAACATATGGCTTGTCCAAGTTATTAGCAACACATGTGAAGAAGATGTTGATATCACAATGTATATAACAATCCTCCCCTTTTTTCTTCCTCTTTATCTTTTTGTATTTTCCGATTTTAATTTTCCTACAGATGGAAAAAACAGGACAGTTAATGAACACTGACCACCTTGAATAATCATCATAGGTTGATAGACTACTGCATGAACTACCTTTTAAAGAAGAAAGGTAAAAGTGCACACTATTTTAGTAAGCTATCTCCTTTGCCAATTTTTTGCTACTATGATTGAATTTTCCTTCTTGCTAAGACAAAGCTACTGAAAGCTGTTGGAACACAAAATTTCAGCCCTAACACAAAGATGTTCCTCTTGTTTTATAAATATATCAGTGCTTCAGCAAAATTTCACCTACAGTGGGTCAGTTTGGAATTTGGTTCAAATATATATTTACTCAAAAGCTTGTGTAGTTGAGTAGCAGGAGTGATACTCTGTGCCTCCGAGATTCAAAGGAAGCATGCAAGACAGAGCACAGCTTAGAGAAGAGATACTTAGTGAGCACAGAATTACATCATAGCACAACACCACAATTGAAGACTTACTGGCCATGTTGACACATTTCTGCACACAGGCAATGACTTATCCATCAGATTCTGTGCTGGTATAGCCTCAGTCACGTGGTCTATAACAGTAGTTACATCTGATCTACATTTCCAATATAATACAAAACATTATGATCTGTAGACTGGATCTGTAGACTGGAATAGTGACTTACATAGACTTACATAGACATAGGCAGTCCAGCCTCTTGAAATTTCTGTTGCAAAGGTTTAGTACCTGCAAATCTTCATTCATCTAAAATCATTGGTTTTTTGAGTGTAGATTTTTCTGAGGAAAACACTACACTTCTTGTCACAGGCATAAGAGAACTTCTAACCATGCTTAAAAATTAAGAAACGAAAGCATTCTTTGCGTGTTAAATCTACAAATTGTCCTGTGGCTTTCCTTTAAAAAAACCTATCGTTGCAGGTTTGTCTCATACAGTGCAATAGGCAATGTGTAAGCTTTGGAATCATGGATTATATGCTGGAGGCATGATATTACCCCAAGAGGATATAATTCAATTTGCCTTCATTTGGTGCTAATCACACTTTCATGTGTTAGTTGCAGCACTGAGTACCTGCAGCTTACACTTTTAATTAACAGCACTGTTATAGCTGCAACTGGGGGAATATCAAAACCACATGTTCACGATTCAATTGAACTTTATACTCTTCTTTAGTTTTACACAACATACTGTCAGCTTCCATTTTTATAGTACAAGAAATGGATTTTATGGTTTCATCTTCACCTAGATATGAACCACAGCAGGAATATAATTTTAGCAAACTCAAACCTAATGTTCTAGTTATGCCACATCACAAACTTAATTGCAGTTGGCTACTTCAAAACAGGTCTTGTAAAATTAATTTGAATATGATATAAAAAAGTAACTTTAATAATTTCAGAAACTTCAGTATTTCCTCAGAAGAATATCCCTTCTGAAGTAATCATTATTCCTCCTTTTAAGTATGTCCTTAACTACTCACCTCAAATTAGTAAGAAAAGTCAGAGCAGAGAGGAGAAGCCCAGAACTACTCTGTTGCAAAGCAAGAAAAGACTGTTCCATTTCTATTCTACTCAGCAAATTAATGTTCCTTTGTAATATAACTGAACTACTATTCACACTGATGAAATGTAATATGTATTCATAATAAACAAATTCTGGTTATTGAAAATGCTAAGTTTTTATTTGCCATGCAATCAACTCTGGGTGATTATCTCTCAAGAACAAATAGTACGGCTTGCATATTTTATGTGTAAGTATCAGTTATCACAGATTTTGAATGTTGTTTCACAATCATTATTTTCTTGAGTAATTAACAAGAAAGCTTAAACACTTTTAGTTTTTAAATGAATGGCATAATACTTTTTCCAGGGAAAATATCCTATTGTGATACTCAAAACCAACCCAGTAAGAAATCATTTCTGAACCATGAACAAAAAGTAAACAAAAATGTATGTTAAAAGGAAGAGGTTAGAAAAACTACTAAGTAGTCTTAGAACTGAACTAGTGAAAAGAATAGTGAAAGAATAAAAGAAGTGAGGTCAGAAATACATCTTTATGGCATCATAAACAAATTTAATTTAAATTTTTCAGTTTCACTGAGTTACTAATTTTCTTGCATGGGAAAGTGAAAAATAACCTCAGATCTAATTGGTTAAGTGAGATGTCAATGAATAAGAAAAGTCTAGCTGTTTTCGAGTATTGAGCTTACTGAGGAGCTACGGTTGGAAACTTCTGGGTTATGTATATAGTCTTTTCACTAGATTCTGTCAATATTTTTAACTTCTTTAAAATAAAATCAGTTTCTGTTTTCTTAGTGGCCAGGGCTGTACATGCATGTATTTGTTGAAACAATAGGAGATACTAAAACCCATGAGAACTTTTTTACTGTTTAAACGTTTTTCTAAACAATGCCTTAATTAAATTTCTGCTTGCATAAAGATGTAAAATTCATTTATATTCAGAAGATTACAGAGGGCTGTAAATAGGTGTAAATACCAGTCTTGTTTGCCAATCTGTCTTCTAATCCAAGCCCATCAGAGATTCATGAGAAACCAATTTATTTTATCTATGCTAATAGGCTATAGAAGTATTTTACAAGCATATGATGATGGCAAGCACTGGAGCACTGCTGATAGAGAATCGTTATTAATAAGCTCAATGGGAGGTTAATTTTGTTAGGGCATATTTTTCTGGGAAAGCACAAATCAGTAAAGAAGAATTTATGAAGGTTATGCAATTTACCCGTGTCAAAGGTTAAAATAATGTAATATTGAAATATCAATTCCAATATATTAAGATAATAGCAGGAGTGCAACAGTTATACTGCAAATGTACTATGACATCCAGCAAGCTCAACAATTTTATGCAGATTTGATCTTGCTCTTTTGTCTGTGGGTGTTGCTCTGTTGTCCTTTGTTATGGACAATTAACTCCAGAGCCAGATTGGTGTTGGTTCACAAAAAGTCTTTTTGCTCTGTGTTTGTTCAGCACTTTGAAATGGGATTTAGGAATCTGACATGAATTACAAAGTGTTGTGGTTATTCAAATGGCAAATAAATAAAATTTAACATGTCAACAGATATTTCAGATCAGTTGTAAAATGATACTACCAGAGAGCTATTCTCTGACTGCAGAAGCCAAGTTCTGACAGATGTTCCCAATAAATAGCAGTATTGGTTTAACAAGTCACCAGACAATAGACTGTTACTCTACATTTGCAAACCTCTATTGCCATCTCCTAAAGCTGGATATTTTCATGTGAATGGTACCAGATCTTCTCCAGCCGAAACCAGGCACTGTTACTTTCAAAACTTTCATGGACTAGTTGAATTAATCCATCTGATTTTACCTGAATTAGGACAAGCAAGATTCACTTCTTAAGTTTGTATGATCCTTAGAGGTAAATTTATTTTCCCTTGACCCTACCAGTAAGGTGGCATTTCTTACTCTTCATTGAATTTTTTCAACGCTTAGCCTCTGTCACTGCTGTCCTTATTTAAACTTTGCACATTCTTTTACTCCTCTGCAAAACTGAGTATAAGATAATGCCAGTGAGATATGCAGTATTTTAAACAAATAAGTGACATATCAATGCCTTTCACCTCAGTGTGTGATCTTTCACAACTGTCTTTTACATAAGACTGACAATTAATCTACAGCTTTTAAATATAATCTTGCATTCTCTTTGTTTTATATGCAATGACTCAGATGCTTTTTATTTTCCCTAATACAAACCAAGGCAGTGTCAGTCCAGAATATTTTTGACCTGTCCCTGCCTGTTGGAAATGTTCTCACTTCTGTTCGTGTTCTGAAATACAAAACGCAAGCTCAAAGGAAAAGAAACTTGCTATATGCAAAAATTATATGGCTGCTGTTGAGAATCAAAGATTTCTAAAACAACAGGGGTCCAAAAATCATGTCAAAAGAATCTGTGGGTGTCTCTGCTAACCTGTGATGCCTACCATGGTTCCTAGTATCCATTTGCTGAGGCAGCTATTCATGCTTTTTGGCACACTTCTCAATCTACAGCCTTCTGGCATCTGTGTTTCTTTATCCTCATACTCAGGTAGGTGGTAGAAATGGCTTATAATGAGAAGGTTTCATTTGTAAGGGAAGATATTTCGGAAAATCAGCTGGGTGGCACAGAAATCATGAGAAGCTACAGGAATCTGAAATCTGGCAGGTAAAAGAAGAGGAAGAGAATAGCAGTGCTGGGAAAAAGACTAGTAGAGATGTCATCAATCCTAAGACCACCTCAATATCCCATCAGAAGCTTTTCAGATTTCCAGAACTCTGACTGAGCTCCAGATAAAAAATGTGGAACCTCTCAATTGTGTACAGTATATTTAGCCAACACAGATACTTCTTTTAACTGTGGGTGTGAACTGCCAGTACAAGGACACATAAGGGCTTTGATATCTTCATATTGTTGCTTCATGTGCCTGACCTGAGCTCACAGACTTTCTACTAAAGAAATTGTTATAGCTGTGATTGCCATTCACATAACTTCAAACTAAATAGCAGCATCTATAAAAAATAATTTATTTGGCTGAACAGCAGCTAGATCAGTAGATCAAATATTCAAAGAGTCTAATGTTCAAATTCGTTATAAAATGGTTTGAATGATTAGATAAAGTAAGATTACTTCCCTGACAGATTTTCCAATAACAACAAAAAAAAATGTTCTGTCCTATTTCTTATTTCTATCAAATGATTCTTAATTTTTTTTATATTGTCTGGATGTCTGGAAATACTCCACAGCTGGTTTTCTTTGTTCTGCTTTTATTTCTTATGCATATGAATTACTTGAATGTTCAATACACAGGTATTTATTAATTCTGCAGAAGATACTAGGCAGAGATTGAATGAAATAACTTAAGGATAGCATTAGAATGGAAGAAATTATCTGAAGCATCTCGACTGCAATTGAGCAAGTTCAAGGGCAAAACCATCGTACTTACAAAGAAATTTTGCAATAACAAGGAACAAAATGGCTTGGGTCAGCTGTTACACAGAAGTAGACGTGGAGCTTAAGGTGTTTTACAAACTCAACACAAGGTATGTTATACAGCAGAGAAAAAGAAAGTTTATATTTAGAGGAATTAACAGGAAATTTGCAATGTAGAACACATGAAGAAATATTCCTAGTATTTGTAAGGTCTCAGGTCAAGTGTTATTATCATGAGCCACTTCTGTAAAACTGTAGGAAATCGAGAAATAAAGAAAAAATATCAGAAGTCTGAGAAACTATAGGTTTAAGATTAATTAATTATAGACAGTGTTTGTTTAGTCTGGTGAAAATCTTAGATGAAGTGAGATGTGATTAAAATGTTGTACATATGAATTACTGCAGCAAAAAAGGAAGGTAATCTTCCATACTTATTGTGGATAACAATGTGGACAAGAAGCAACAGGCTTACAGTGGTATAAGGGGCAAACTGTGTTATTTTCTAAATTTTGTTACAGATTCCTTACAGAAACTGTACAGAGCTTTAAGAGCTGCTTAGGCAGACACTTTTCAAGTATGGATTACTTGCAACTGCACCTAATTTGAGACAGATAGTAGTGTAGATGTTTTTGAGATTCCTTTCAGCACTATTGTTTTTCATCAGTACATTCAAAGTTCATGAAAAAAATACGAGCTACCAGATATGTAAATATAAATTCCATTAATTTTCAGTTTTCATCAGGAAAACCAAAACATAACGTCAAGACAGTTCTTGAAAAGTTTTATGGCATTTGATGACACTCCAATTTAAAGCCAATGGAGAAGAATCTCAGAATAGTATTTTTCAGTCATCTTTTTCATCACCTTCCAAAACAATTTTGCCTGAGAGTCTGTTTTAGCCAGCCTGCTCTTTATTCATTCTTTGCAGTTTACTACCTCAGTAATATTAAGTTACACTTTCTTGTCCGCCTTCTGAGGAAACCACACAATCTATTTTGTACATCTTTCATATTAGTGTTTCTTCTGTGTTTCTCCACAGACAGTTTCACATCTTGCACCAGTAGATTGTTTCGCTTTTTTCACAGGTCTCTTTCATTATTGCAGAAATGTATCAGTTGTTTGTGTTCACATTTATTTGCCTAGGAAAACCGATCACAGTTCCTTCATTGTCTACATTGCTTACCCAGTCTTTGCTCACAAGGATACTGATAGCTTTTTTCCTGTCATTTCTACTTCCAATTTCTAGCATTCTTGTGTTACACCACTGTATCTCTTGTTGTACTGATTTTTCTGTTCCCAGGCTTTAAAGTCAGACATGGTAAGCATGCTTTTATTTTGTTCAAAATATTAATTATTAAATATATGTTGTTCAAAATAACATGATATAATTTTAACCTGAAAATTGTTTTAATTGGACCTGACTATGTATTTCAATGGAATTATTTTCAATTGATGCTTTTGTTATTGAAGGAAAAATCAAATACTATTTATAGTATTTCACAGTGAAATACAAAACATATGTCTTGTTAATGTCAGTTCTCATGATCTGTAAGGAATTTAAGAAAATAATTTATTATCTATTTCAATACTTATGACTGAAATTATTGTATTTTTCATGCTGTTTTGAGTAATAATCCTCACATGATGGAATCATTCTAGGCAAAACATGACATTCCAACTTTGTGGAATATGCGTTTCTTTTACAGGACTCCAGTGAAAAATGTAATTCAGGCTTCCAGCATGATCCATGATATTGTATACTCAAAGCAATTTAAGATGCAAGTGTTAAGGACAAATTTTTGTGTACATTACTATGTACACAATAAATAAATAAATTCACCATGTGATTGGGAAATGAATTAAGTAAAGTTTACTTTAAAACTGGACTTGACTTGTCATTCTTCTGAGCACTCCCATCACAGTAATCTAATTCTCTGATAGACTTGAAACATAAACATTCCTTATACGAATTTTTAAAAAAGGTCGATTTAAAAAAACCCACTCTTTTTAAAGTCTAGGAAGTTGCTTCTGTTCATCTGTTATTTCTCAAAGTCTTAAAAAAAAAAACCAACAAAAAAAAGAAATAAAAGAGTTTAGAATTCATTTCCACATCAAAGCTCACCAAGACTGTTTCACAACCACATCTAATGGCATGGTCCTCCAGGACTTTAGATTTGTGTAATCTATTAAACATCAACAGCAGAATGCTCTGGAAAGCACAACTTTCAGGACCCTTTCCAACTAGTAGTTTGTAATCTTCATACTACAGAAAAAAATTGTTTTAGGAAGTGCATAATAAGAGAGTGAAAGATGTCATTTAGCTCCCCTCTTTGGGGGGTTTTTTTTTTTTACAAACTTCAGAGAATATATGCAAACTTGTATACATAAAAAAAACTATCAACAGGAAACAGTAATGATGCACTGTTCATGCCTCATAACTTCAGGCCAGCATTTTGAAAATAAACAATTAGGCATTGGTTGGATAAAATGTAGCTAAAACTTGTGTCCCTATTGGGTTTTAACTCACAATTTAGTGTGTATTAATAGATTTTCAGGGATATTAACTAAATTGAAGTGAGATTAGATACAGCTACTGTAATGCAGTTACAACTCTCATTGTAGAATAGATGTTTTAAATTAGATTAGGAAAAACCTAGTATAATAGAATCATAGAATTGTTTCAGCTGGAAGAGACCTTTAAGCTCATTGAGTCCAGCCTTTGTTTTAGCCCCATCAACTACTAGACCATTTCCCTAGAGTGCAATATCCAACCATCTCTTAAACACCTCCAGGGATGGTGACTCCAGCACCTCCCTGGGCAGCCTGTTCCAATGTCTGACAACACTCACAGTACAGAAATTTCTCCTAATACCCATCTTGAGCCTCCCCTGGCCCAACGTGAGGCCATTTCCTCTTGTTTTAGAACACAGTTTTGTTTCTAACTCGGAAAGAGATCCAAGCCAAGTATTCTGAAGAGGTATGACAAAGTATAATTTAGAATCAATTAATAGAGCTGGGGAGATAATAAAAATGCAATTTCAAACAAGATTTTTGTCTTGCAGGAGTATAAGATGGGTAGTTTGACATAACAGTGGTGTGCCACAAGGTCCCTTCCACTTATCCAATTTCATCAGGTGATCTTGTAAAAATATCACCAGTCCTTTCCAACCTTCCTTCAAAACTTATCAAGAATACAAAACAATATGAAATGCTAGTGTCAAGTAAATACTTCATGGTAATAATAAGAATACACTAAGGATATAATAAGCTTATTCCTACATTTATTTAATTTACTGTCTGTAAGGAACCACTGTGATTACCACAGCGACAAGGAATACAGTTAATATTCATTGTTTGTTATGTACTTCATAGGGGAAGCTAAGGACTTTGCAGCTATCTGTCTATCATTTTAGAATTTGACAATGTGTTAACATTTATGCTGACAAATAAAATCTGATGGTTTTCATGCTAATTTTAGGCAAAACAGCTTTCTGAAGAGAACATTCTTATGCTTGCCATTGATTAGAGTTCCAGTATTTTTTTTTTCAATATAATGAGCTACCATCTAATGCATTTTTTATTATATTGCTGATGTAACCAATTTATACCATGATAATTTGACCAGCTTAGTAGACTTTGTTGTCAGTAGATTGACATCTCACTCAATGTGATAAGATTTATGAGTACAAATGAATTATGTGAGTTCTTGCCCAAGATAATTTACCTTCTAAACAGAAAAAAATCCCCAAATATAATGAGGTACAAATGATACTATTAGAGAACTGAAAAACGGATTAGCAAACACATTAAAAATAAGAGAAAAAAAATAGGAAGAATTTTGGTGCAAATGTTCAGAACTGCAATACTGAAAACTTTTCTGTAATCTAACCTGCTGCCGCCTACATTTCATCAGCCTCTAACCTCATCTAGACTTAGCTTCTCTGAATGTCCAGGTTGTCTCCATCCTTCACAGTACTGAATACCTCTGTACCATCTCTATATCAAATATACTGTATGTGAAAATTCTTCCACAAGCAACCTCCCTGAGTTTGGCAAAGCATTCTTATAGCCTCTGAGCCAAAGGTCTGAGGTCCAAGATATCCCTGTCTAAGAGGCTTGCTCTGCTATCCAAGAAGGGGCATCTATAATGCTACTGAAAAATTGGCACAGACAGGATGCTGAAACAACGACACAATCACAGATGAAATAAAAAGAGTAAGTTTATTTTCATTACCTCACCAACCAGAGGATCCTGAAAGCAGTACCCAAGCAAAGGCACACAAATGGGGACACAGGAAATGTGGAGCTCAATCCTTGCCAGGTGATCACCATATTTTCTGGGTTTACTTGCATTTCAGGGACATGTAACTTACCACTGTGCTTGGATCTTTCCTACAGGAGAGCAGGAGTATCAAGCATACTTGATATGGTGTCTTTAAGTCTGTCACGGGCCTACGTTATCACAAATGTTCTACTCATCCACCACACAGGGCTGAACAACAACTACTATGATACATGTTTTTCTTGACACCTCAGCTGCAAGGCACTGCAAATTACTTGATCATGTTTACAAGCTTTCTTGCCCATCTTCCATTATTTTCCCACATCCCACAGAGATTTATATGCTTTCCTTTTAAAGTAATAGAAAAAGACACATTGCTCTCTCACCATTATCATCTTCCTGGGTGGTGGATCTTGTCAGCTTGCAACTTTCTGATAACTGCTCTTACCACAATATACAACTGTACATTAAAATAAAGAAGAAAAACTTCTCACTGGCCACAAGAAATGTTCTAAGACAGTGAATCCTGCATTGCAATTATATCAAACAGTATCACATGTTTCCATTTAAAGCCATCAGTTGTCAAAATCAATTTCTGTAAACAGGGTTAATCCTTATCTCAGGATGTGCTTGGGAGTTCACATTACTTCAGAACAACCAACAGCTGCCCAGTTCAGTTCTACACTGTATTGCAGATTTTACCTCTAGTCAATGATTATTTCTTAGAATTTTAAATCAATGGAACAGTCTCAGCAGGGAGAATTAAAAACAAAGGCTGGTTTTTAATTAATTAATTATAGTTAATTATAATATAATTCACATTGCTATTAACTTCTCTATTCCTCTACTGTGTTTATAAGCAGGGAGGCAAAATGACTCAATTGAACTCTTTCTGACTCTTGTTTATGTTGTTCAAATATTACTTCGTAAGAGAACCACGTTTAGTTTTGGTTGGATGATAGAGCTTTTATACTCTTTCAAACTTTGTTATCCTTTACATATTAATAACACTTCTGTTTCACTCTTTTGACATAGAGCAGAAATAAAAAGGAGTTGTTTACCTTAGATTACACTTTGATATCTGCTGCTTCATGTAAAAATCATTTAGGTGTATCTAGTCACGTCAGATTGCTCCTTAGTTTGGTTAAATACTCTGGCATATAAATGTTGCAAATTACAGAATTGTTAAGTAGATGCATCTCTGTTGCAAAAGGTGTTATAAGGAGAATTGTAAAAGCTTTTCCCAAAGGAACAGAAAAGAAAAGAAAAGAAAAGAAAAGAAAAGAAAAGAAAAGAAAAGAAAAGAAAAGAAAAGAAAAGAAAAGAAAAGAAAAGAAAAGAAAAGAAAAGAAGAAAAGAAAAAGAGATAATGCTACTTTGCTGTGAAATCCAGGAATTTTGCTGAATAACTCACCATTTCTTGCAGAGAAAAAAAAAAATGTAGAAATGTGTCAGGCACAGTCTGGTGTTAGATGATAAAGAAAATTAAAGACTGAGACTACAGTTATATATGTCTTTCAAAGTGAAAATAAAAAAGCATGGGCTGAATGTTTTTCTTTGAACTCATGGTGTTCAAAAAACAGGAAAACATTTATCCAGGAAGTCAAATAATGTGAGATAAAGTAGGGTCCTACATCAAAAAAATAGATTTTCATTAATAAACTTAGCTGATCCTATCTATAATTGGGACTTATATCAGGCAAAATTTTGGTCCCCTGTATTCATGTTTCTGGCTTTGATGATGTACCTAGGGATGCTTTCAAACTTGCATAGTGAAACTAGTACTAGGGCACCACGGACACTGTCAGTCTCCTGAGACCAGGAGCATCAGGAGTTCCTCTGCATTCATTAGAGCAGGGCCTGGTAGTCAGGACCTATCCCACTGTCTTAGCTGGGAGGCACTGGAGCAGGCTCACTGCAAGCCTTATTTACATCCCTGGAGGTGGAAATGGGTTGAGACTGGGCTGGGACATGAGCCCATGAGTGGGCCTAGATTGGTAGGGCCCATCTCTGAACCTTCTGGAATGAATAACAAAGCTCTAAGCATACTTAAAAATTTCTGAAATATCTACAAGATATCAGCAAATATTTTAAGACTATAACAACTGAAGCACAGTTTTTAAAAGGTGTTGATATTCATTTACATAAATATGACCCCTGGAGGGACTACACATTCATCCACACTTAAAGCAAAAATGTATTCAGAATTTGCCACTTGTGACAATGGAATGACATTAGAAAAATAAAAGTAAATTGACATAGAATAACATCTTACTTGCATGAATTAAACAACATGTTAAATGGCATCTCAAATGTGTACGTTCTTCCATTTACAGCAATTGAAAAAATATTTAAAGATCCTTTTAATACTAACATATCTTACTTGTTCTAAAGCATAGAATTCTATATTTCCTTTAAGTATAGCCTAATTCAAAACCCTTTTCTAAGAAAAAAAAAATACCTTATTAGCAATAAAAGGAGGGCTGAGGAAAAGGCTGAGGTACTTCATGCCTTCTTTGCTTGAGTCTTCAATAGTAAGGCCAGTTGTTCTACAGTTATCCACCTCCCTGATCTGAAAGACGGACAGAGAGAAGAATGAAGCTGCCTTAGTACAACTGGAAATGATGTGTGACCTGCTGCTCCACTTCAACATACACTAGTCCATGGGGCCAGATGAGATCCACCCAAGGGTCCTGAAGGATCTGGTGGAAGTGCTCACTAAGCCACTTTTCCATCATCTACCAGCAGTTTGGTAGATCATTTTGTTGGAAACACATGTAAAGTTATGAAGGAGGAAGACATTTTCCATATGAGATCAGCACTGTTAAGCATTCAGTGAGCTTTAAAAAGCCCGTTTTATTTTCTTTTATTTTCCATTTTCATCTACCACTAGGACAAGTCCTGTCTTATATTCTCTAGATGAATACAATTTTATAAGGAAATGGTAAGGATTCACAATAACAGTGCAATTATTTTACCTTCAGAGAAGTTATTTACCATGATGGTATTATCTACATCCTACTCTCACCTAGAGCACTGTGGCTGAGGGATGAATCACTATAAAGCTCAACGTACTATACAGTAATTCACATTTAACATGTTGAGTGTAAGACTGAAGGTCAACAGCTGTGGCAGTATATAGGTGTAAATTATTACTCAATAAATTCTCATTTAGGAGAATCTTAGTGTATGGCATAGGACTGGGAACATGGAAATTAAAAGGCTTTTATTGGCATAAATTAAAACGACCACATTTCTTACAAGTGAATGGATAATTCTGACCTTTTAAAACATCTATGAGAACAGAATGAAGCATTTTCTGCTCTAAATTACAATGACATGAGTCTGGATTAACTTTAGAGATAACCTGATGGAGTGGAACACTGCTCAGTGTAATTTGTACACCCTGAACAATTTCTGAAGAAAGATAAGGACCTGGAAACAGGTAAATTATTGTGAACTGTCTGAAATAACTGCTGCAGACATACTGATTGGCATATTAGGCCCTTCTTTAGTGTATTCCAATGGAGTGAAAAGTAAAAGGAGATCTTTATATTGTTAAATAAATAGAATGATTAAAAATTCTTGAGTAAATATTTGAATTTGAATATTTGAATAGTTTCAATACTAGTTTCAATAGTTTTAATTAAATTCACTATTTCCTGTTTCCATATTACTAATACATACCATAGAATCATATATTGCACCACAACAATAGCGGAAGAATATTTCATCTTGAGAAACTAAAGACTTTGGTCATTCACAATGGTACAGGAAACATTTTGCAATGATTTGATGAGTTTAATAAAAAGATATTTAAATCAAAGAGTTATACATAAATATACTCCCCAAAGGTAGTAATGTCTACACTTTTGAAAACTGCTTATGTTGACTGCATAATCTCTCACTATCTATTAATCAGCAATACTTAATGAGTTCTCTCAGAGATTTCTCTGGAAGGAGAAAATTCTTCTTGAATTGCAACTCTACTGTACAGAGGGGATTTTCACTTTTTTGGTGACCTTTAAAAACCTAAATATATTCAATATTTTTGTGCATAGAAGACAACATTTATATCTTGACATTCAGTAGGAAAAATAAGAAAGCTTTTTTTTCTCTACATGTATATTTTAATGAGAGTTTTGTGAAAACAACTTACTGATATTTGAAACATCATATAAAATAAATAAAATAATTTTTTAAAAACCGTCTTTGGCCTTCATAACAATAAAAATTATTTGAGTTGAATTGAACTTCCAGCACATACATTGTTGTTTACTGATGATTTAGTTCACTCAGTTTTCTCAAGTTACTCTGTGAAAGGTCAACAACTCTTTAATGCCTCATCTCCACTGGAACTATTGTAAACCAAATGACTTGCCTTGTGTACACAAGTTTAAAATCATTACAATGTACAAGGGGCTGTGACATGTACCACTAGAATAACATGCAAGCTTGCAACTATGAGACTAACTCCTTCAGTGGAATTCAGGTCTATACCCAAGTTTAAGTATGTACAATGTAAGTTTTGGCAGGTTATCAGCTTTTAACAGATGATGGTCTCATCAATAGTGGACTATGGAGAACTATTCTTCATCCTCTAAATTAGATGACTAAATTTGAATCGTTCTTTTCATTGACTGTATTAACTCTCTATGGCTATATTAACTATCTGTTACTATTTGACTTTAACAAGACCTTAAATTCGTAGCTCACATGCAATTGTCTGCCCTGTAGACACATAAACATAGGTTACTAAATTCTGGAGCAGAATCCAAGTCACCACGTTTGTGTCCAAGTTGACCACTATCTACAAAAGACAAAATAAATTGAAATGTCTCCCAGACAGAGTAGGCTATGGAGTAGAGAAGATATTAAACCACTTTCAATTTGAAATATGTGAAATCTTCAACTCCTATGTGCGAACCAAAATGATGTCCTGAACACTTCCTCAGGAGGTATAATTTTATTGACACTTGCAAGAGACTATTAAGTATGAGAAAATATAATTCTGTTCTGTAGCAAAGCTTAAACTAAAAGTTGTCTTCCTGTGTCTTTTGACTTCTAAGATATTGAAGGTGTTTGCTAAACAAGAAACTTTACACAAAAAACTTGAGTCAGTGAAGCTGAGGGTATTATTTAAATATAGAAACACACGATTATGGTTTAACTCTGCAGCAATTACTGCAACTTTGCAATTCAGAGAGTGATATCAGCTGTTCTGTTTGAGACAATGAAGGATCTGTGTAGCTGCCTAACATATTTCTCATTGGGACTTTATCCTTTAAATAGGATAAAATTGTTTTTGAAGTATCTACTGTATGTATGTGGTTTCAACAGGAGAGTTTCAGTTAAGCAGTGTTGTAGTTTAAAAAGCACTAGTTTCAAAAACACATGGTGAAAGAGGAGATTACATTCTTCAGAAGCAGAGCACTGAATGTTTCTATCATATTTGATTTTTTTCTTTGTCATCATTTAGTGACATTAAGACAACACACAAATTTTTCCAGAGATAGGTCCTGTATGGGCACAAATGCCTGTGTATCATTATCTGAACATACTCCATTAACACTTTGTACAATATTAACAGTAGAACGTTCATCTGTCCACTGGTTATTCTGGGACATTTAATTATCTACTGTAACATAAATTCCCTGTGCAGCTTTGGGCAAGGCACTCGCCTCCATGCTTCACTATGTTACCTGTAAAATGGAAACAATAGCTCTTTTCTACAGAGTAATTACGAGGCATCAAAACTGTTAGGCTTTTACTTTGAGGATATTATATATCTGCTTTATAGCTACCTGATGCTTCCCAGTGTAGAGCATTCTTTACAGATATAATGCAAGAAGATACAGATAGCTTTATATCTCAGCTTTTGAATGCTTAACTTCCTCTCAGTATTCTTTAAGAACAGATTTTCTAATGCAATTTCTCAGATTTGACAACGGGTTTCTAAATAAAACTAGATTTCAGTTTGGGTTTTCCTCAAGGTTAAGAATTTAAGTGCAACAATGCTGGCTTTTATGATGCAAACACTTAATACCTCCAAACATTGAATGACTAATACTCTTAAAAGAGACACAAGATGAATGCTTTAGAAGATTTCACAGCTTTTCCCTTTACAACAGTTAATTCTAAGTGCACATAAAGATAATCTGCGTACACATTTCACATCTAAGACTGCAAATATCCATACTACAACACTCTATGCTAAAGGTCACTTAGGAATAAGGACAGGATACATTGTAGGAAAATTAATTCCTGGTGAATCTTCCTAGGCTATTTCTTGCTACCATACCCGCCCACACAGCTACATACTTGATTTCTGTACTGCAAGTCACTCGACTACTTTGTCCTTTCACACTACCTTAAGTTCTCTCTTCTTGCTCCTCATCCTGTTAATGTGCATGGCATTCAAGGACTTTGCTATGATCCCGCCTTTTCTGTCTGGAGTATGAGCTTTGGTGAATTAATTTACCAAATTCTGAGAAATGTGATAACCTATGTAACTCATTAGATACTTATTTAATTTCTCTAAGCAACTGAAAATAAGATTTTATAATGGAAAATATCAGGCTGACTTTATAACCAAAATAATTTCCTGCACTTTCTTCTAAGATAAAGCAATATGTAATATACACTTTGCAACTTTACTTACAAGGAATTATGCCTTGTTTGGCAAGTAGAGATGGGAGTGTTGGCTTGCTAACGACTGACTATACAGGCTATAAATACTTGTTGTTGAACAGCACTTCCAGGACTGCAAGTGAACACAAAGTAGTCCGAAAACTAGACAATAACAATAAAAAAAATAGTATGTATCCATGTGTATTTGTCTACAGCTCTTCAATTTCTACCTATTCATGTGAACTAAATTTAGTTATTAATTGTGGATGAAAAATCAAAATTAAAAATTTTTACATGAAGAATTTCTATCAAGTTTGTGATTATTCACTGAGCAGAAGTTTTCCAGATTCCAGCATCACATTTTATAATACCTGTATATAGCTAATATAAAAAAGAAATTCAGTTGATCAAAATTGATGAAAATGTTTAGTCTGTTGATTACCATTTATATGAGAGGTCTTGAAAAGCTTTATAGGAAATCCATCAGAAAGTCATTCTTTGTTTGGAAGAATGTGGCTAAGTCTTTGCTGACTTCCTCTGAAATAATGAAGCTGTCTTCTGTTTGACACAGTGTTGTCATCACTTGATAAGGTTCTAATCACAAAATATTTTCAAGGTACAACACTCCATTCAATCAAGGCAAACAACCCATGTCCACACATGCATCACAAGCAATTGATTTCTCTTTGTTCCATACTTCTTTCTAATGGCCTTCAACCCTATATGGTGCAGCAAAGATGCCTCAGGCAGTCTGTTTGTCAAGATATATATATTTTTTAATATCATATTTTTTCTTCTTTGTTTTTTTATCACCAAACTGTCAATCCATGTTTTCCAGATTTGAAACTTTGTTTACTGAAGTTCATGTACCCACTTGTCACATCTACCTCTCACTCAGTTGTTAGCCACAGCCCTGTCTAACAGTTAATTCTCTGTCTGTTTCTTCCTCAAGGTCCTTTGCTTCTGAGTTTAATCAGAGATTTGCAGTACATGTAATATTGGAAATTTTTTAATCCCATAATGTTAGGTGAAATTACTTAATTGAAGTAAAATCTCCTCAGAGTCATGTAGAGAACCCACAAAGCAGTAATGAAATCATACCATGTACACCAGAAGGCATAATCTATCCCTTCCCAGTGTTGACTTCAGTTTTACTTAATGTATTATATCGTTTTGAGGCAAGTATTAAGTCAGAAATTGATTCAGGAATTATATTTTCAGGACATATATCTTACATGGCATGAGACAGCATATGCAAACAAATTCGTAATAGACATTCAATTTTCTGCCAAAATTTTGAGTTAAATTCCAAAATCTATTACTCATTTGTTTCACAAAACAAAATAAAACAAAAATACCTTATATGTTTGAGTAAATCATGTGTGTATAGATGAGTCATTTATTTTAATATTTACCAACATGTCTCATACGCATATATATGCACATGTAGTCAGGTTTCAATATTTATGCAAACACTGACCAAAAATACTTTAAAGCAGACTAATGTCTCTAGTATTTAATGAGCGATTTTGGCATAAGAAAAGTTTATGACACTTCAAGGCATCTGATGAATTTAACTTTCTTGCTTTTTCTAAAGGGAAGGGAAGTGTGCATATAGACAATGCATTATTTAACTTGTAAGACAGAAGCTAGTCTGTAATAACCATTGGTCATTAAGCCATGACTTCAGACTATGAAATTCCACTGCTTTTTATTTTAAGTCTGGAAATATAAATATGTTCTTTCTGTGTTTTTAATTGGCGAAAATATCTGTCCTTTATATGCTATTCACCAAAGAGGAACATTTAATATTAAGCTTTCTTAGACCATTTGAAGACATTCATTGTGAAAATGAAAAAAGTTTTTAAAAGTATAAAAACTATTTTTCTCAGTAAAAAATCAAAAGAGTTATAGCACAGCTCTGTGTACCAGCAAGAGTAAGTTCATTTCAAATTGTCAGAATTTTAAGTGGATCGTTATTCTTCTACTTTTTCTGCCTATTGTAGTCAGAGATTCCATTTTTCTACTGCTCAGTAACTTCTTCAATGATTATTCAAAATTATGATGTTATAAGCTACTAATTTTAAACAGTTGAGTTTATTTTTAACAACTTCCAATTATTCTTTATTTCTATCTCTAGCTGTAGAAGATAATGTATTAATTTCCTTTTATCCCAAATGATGTAAAGATTCTGTTTTATAGTCCTTAATAGATAGACTGAATCAAAGTAGAAATGGTGCAGATCTATTAAATTGCTCAATCTATTTTGAAGCAAAATGTATTTTTTAGGAATAATATAGAATCACAGAATAGTTTGGGTCAGAAATTACCTTTAAAGATTGTCTACTCCAATGCCTTGCCAATGCTAGGGACATCTTTTACTAGATCAGGTTGCTCAAAGCAGCTGGACTTTGAACACTTGCAATGATAAGTATCCATAACTTCTCTAGGTAACCTGTACAAGTGTCTTACCACCTGTGCCGTAAAAAATGTGATCCTTATATCCAGGCTGAATTTACTCTTTTTATGTTTAAAGGCTGTCTCTAATCACCAACTTGTCTTTCATATGTGTTGTGGGAAAATCTGTTCCATTATGTTAGTGGGCATAGAGGTGATGCTGACTGGTTGGTAATTTCCATGGTTCTCCTTTTTACTCTCCAAAATAAATGTGGTGGTATATTGATGCATATTTTCAAAAGGCCCATCAGAAGACATGAGCAAAAAGTTTACCTGATCACAATACAGTCATCATCAACCTTAAATATTTCTCTGGTTCTCAATATTGAAATGTATTTCACTCTGTCAAATGAGGATCCTATAGTTAGAAAACAACATGCAAAAAAACCACTAACACCCTAGGCATTTGGATATCGAAAACCTTCAACCACCAACTTCTTCAATTATGTAAACTTAAATTCCTTCAGTCCATTTTCATTCATTTATTTAATTTTTGCCCACTTTTAACTCTATTCAGTTTTGCATGTTTTTTCACTGTGCATTAAGAATGATATGACATGGGTTATTAGACATACTCTTCATCTCTCTAAGATTTATTTTAATAGTCATCATAATGTTTCTCAAACAAAAGTCCCGTCAACCAAATGGCATTTGCAACATGGATTACACACTCTGCTTGAACTCTGAATGTAGTTTAACTACTACACTTGGTGAAATCTATTTTAGATGCAAATGCTTGTCATAAAAAGTAACACAATGTGACCAGTGGACTACAAGAAAATTGTTCTGCTTTGTCTGTAATTACACTATGATATTTAGAATTGAAAATCAGGAGGGAGTTGGTTTTAGCAAACAAATCAGTTAACATCCAATATTTCTAAACAAATTATTTAAATAAAATTACTATTCTTCATAAGAGCCAAACCAAATCAGATATGTCTAAGTGCAGAAGCAAACAGAATGCAGCAAGAGTAATATTTGAATTAAAAAAGGCAGTCCACAATGAGGAAACCTTTAAAAGCCCACAACCAAAACCAGAGGTAATAACAAGGGCAAGAGTGATGAATTGCTATAAAGAAGCACATTAGAGATTTTGAAGGTACTAAGGTACTAAATACCTGTGTCTCCATCTGTCCTGAAAAATCTCCATCTGCCAACCATTATTTTTCAGAAGACGAGTTTCCTGACGTTAGTGTTTGCATTCTCCCAAAAGACATTAGAGTTTCCATGCATTGAACAATGCACATTGTCTTCTCAGATAAACTAATTTCACAGCAGAAATCTAAAACTTTGTCTCACGGCTGTATTTTCACTGATATCGAAGGTCTTGGGTCAGGTCTTCTCATAATACAGCCTGTTGAAAACAAAAAGACAATGCTACACACGCATACCCCTATATACACACATACCCCTATGTTTATTTAAAAGAGGAAATCATCTGGAATTCTTTAAGTCATAGGGCTCCTCTGGAAATACAACCTCTTACCATTATGCATCTGCTCTTGCTATCAGGGAAAAAATATACCATTGCAATCTAAACTGGAAAACAGAGTTTTTCATGTATGTCCATTGCAAAAATAAGACAATTTTATTGGCAAATCTCAATTTGTTTTTAATGGAGACAATTTATGTGACGTCCTGACTTTCTAGTCCAAACGATGGGGATGGTGTATTTTATAGACATTGTATTTAAAACAAAACTAAATATAAGGCTTGTAAAAGCATGATTAATGATACTGATTTTGCATGGATTGGGAGGACAGGTGTTATACAATGTCACCACGTAAAACAGCAGAGCAGAATCATAGTCTTGGCAGTGTAGTTATTTCAGTTCTATTAACATTATAGTAGAAAGCATCCTAAATGAACTGTACTGTGCCAATTTACATGGTTGTTTAGAGAGGTAAACAAATGGGACAAAATCAGACTGAATTCTATTACAAAATTTGGATCTAAATCTACAGACAAGACACTATCTATTCCAGGCAGAAACTACTGCAATCTGTGTGTTCTTAATTTTAACAAGAATTCTAGCATGGTCTAGAGTAAGAAAACGTCTCTGCTCAGTGGAAAAGACCTTATGCTCAACAGATGAGTCATGGCTGCCGGACATGAGCCTAGAAAAATGTAGGTATCTCGTGACATTTTGGAAATTAAGGTCATTTGAACAACACTTGCCATCAACAAAGTTGAAAGAGAAGATGTAACCAAAGTAAAAGTGCATAATTGGAGACTCATCCATTTCAGAAGAGTTCAGATTCAAGTTTTTCTACATAACAGGATGCTAAAAGGAAAAGCATTGGAAAATATGAAGCCTATTCCCTAAGCAACAGTTACATCCTGCAAAATGGCTGTCAAGGTGATACATATGGCTCTAGCATCTAAATATATCCAGTAATAAAAGAATAATTTCTGAAGAGGATAGCAGGTAAAACATGTTACTTAACATCATAGTATATCAGCCATATAAAAAGGACAAATAAAATGCATACTGCGACTGTTTAACATTTATCTAGAATGCTCTAGTAATTAATCATGCTGAATCCATCTCTTTTTATGAAAGTGCATAAGTTGGAAGTGAAGACTAGCAGTTCATCTCCTAGGGAGCTACTTGTTAGCACTTTGATTTTTCAGAAACCAGTGAATATTTGTGTGTTTTCAGGGTTTCTTAAGTGTTAGTGAAGTACTATCAACTATGGATATTATATTGCCTTGTCCTATTTTCTCTGTCTGCTGAGGTTCTTTTGATTCTTAAGTAAAACCAGATTATGTTTTGACTTTCTAGTCATTGGTCTTGAGTAGGGATCAGTGCATACAAAGGAAGTGCATTAGAACAGGGTTTGCCAGTTTAAGATTAGATTAAACACATTTTAGCTTTTGGGTCAAGTAGAGTCAAAAGCTAAGTTTCTCAAAACCTTCTATTTGGAGCCATCCAGTCATATTGCTGCATTAACCATAAATGAGAATTGTACAGCAATTTCACTGAATAAAAGACATATTCTGCAGATAATATTTACAGAATACTAGATACGGTAGTGTGCAGAGACTTGACAGAGTCTATTTGAGGTAACACAAATTTCTGACATTTTTACAATATATCAAGTAATAGGCTTGAGTCAAGATTTGAACCCTGTTCCTGAGCAGCAAAATTCCCTGTATCCAACTAGTTATTTTTAATGAGTTTATGCTTTTTGCATGTCAGTTGCTCCCTGTCATGCTATTGGATTCTTAATGCAATAGAAGAGAGGCTATTAATCTTTGTAATAAAATGTTTGAATACAGAATATCCAAAGTTATGTGTAGCAGAAACCACATAGAAGTTAATGGACCAAGTTTACACTGGCTTGATTCCACTCAAATCCCTGGAGATGAGCTAGGTCTTAGTCTGAGTTAATGATTTTTGCACTATGCTAGTGAATTTCTGTTATATATATGACTTAGTAAAATTTACTGCATTTAAAACGAC
The DNA here is from genome assembly GCA_013401255.1 of Urocolius indicus. Taxonomy (NCBI): domain Eukaryota; kingdom Metazoa; phylum Chordata; class Aves; order Coliiformes; family Coliidae; genus Urocolius; species Urocolius indicus. The sequence goes on from WBNH01008994.1 coordinate 28,116, forward strand.
AAATACCATTCCTTACTGAGTGCACTATTGCTTGTTGTCTCACCTGTTTGTGACAAAGGCCTTGAGATTATATGGAAGTGCTTTGCATCCATCTACACAGTAACAAAGCAAATATCTATGAGTTAGAAAAGGGTATTGTTTATTGAACTGTGAATTATGATAGTAACCAATAGCCACATTGATTCCATGAAAAACAGTAATCAAGCCCGTTATTTTATTAATAAAGAAACCAAATCACACAAAGAAAAAAAACTCTTAGAGAAATTGGGCATAAGTTTGTAACAAACACGGCCAGTTTATAGAGAATTAATGATCACATGTTCAGCTTTTCTTGCTGCAAATAGTGATACACTGTGGGAGCAATTTGCATTAAGTTAACTTACTAATTCAGAAATGGCAGTTGCTAAGGAGCAAAATTCCTGCTTAATTACTAAATAAATAAGCATGAAAATACTTCAAGTGGACTAAGCACTTAGCAAACAATCACCTTTTGGGACAAGAGCTCTCTAGACTTTAAAAGAAACTATCGTGTCTACTGTACTGAAAAAAAAAAAAACAAACAACCCATGGTTCATATTTCCCTAACTAAATTTTCAAATTTTCCTTCTCTAGGTAATCTGATTCAACGTCTCACCACTCTCACAATGAAAAATTTCTTCTGTATATTCAATCTAAATCTACCATCTTTCAGTTTAAAACAACTACGACTTCTCTCATCACTAGAGGTAGTGGCAAAAGGAAAAAAAAATGTCTTTCTTTGTCTTTCTTATAAGTCTCTTCTAAGTATTTAAAGACCATAAAAAGGTCTCAGAGGAGACTGAGGGGAGATCTCATTAATATTTAAAAATATCTAAACAGTGTATGTCAGGAGGTTGAGGCATCTCTTTTTTCTATGGTATCTAGCAACAGGGCAAGGGGTAATGGGATGAAGCTGGAGCAAAAACAGTTCCATTTAAACATAAGAAAAAAGCTACTTCACTGTTGAGGTGAAGGAGCCCTGGCACACACTGCACAGGGAGGGTGTAAAGTTCTGTTCCATGGAGGTCATCAAGACCCACTTGGATGNTTTCTTCTGTATATTCAATCTAAATCTACCATCTTTCAGTTTAAAACAACTACGACTTCTCTCATCACTAGAGGTAGTGGCAAAAGGAAAAAAAAATGTCTTTCTTTGTCTTTCTTATAAGTCTCTTCTAAGTATTTAAAGACCATAAAAAGGTCTCAGAGGAGACTGAGGGGAGATCTCATTAATATTTAAAAATATCTAAACAGTGTATGTCAGGAGGTTGAGACATCTCTTTTTTCTATGGTATCTAGCAACAGGGCAAGGGGTAATGGGATGAAGCTGGAGCAAAAACAGTTCCATTTAAACATAAGAAAAAAGCTACTTCACTGTTGAGGTGAAGGAGCCCTGGCACACACTGCACAGGGAGGGTGTAAAGTTCTGTTCCATGGAGGTCATCAAGACCCACTTGGATGTGTTCCTATGCGACTTGATCTAGGTAGACCTGATTCTGCAGGGGGGCTGGACTAGATGATCTCTAAAGATCCTTTCCAATTCCTACCATTCTATGATTCTATGATCTGTTCCATAGTGTTAGCAGTGTTAGCCTGACTGGTTGGTAGTTCCTGGAATCCTCCTTATTAAACGTAGGGCCAATATTCCATTTTCTCCAATCACTGGGGACTTCACTTGACTTCCATGACTTTTCAAGTATGAAGGAGAGTCGATTAGCATGCTTTTATGCATCCTGGAGTTTTACACATCTCAGCACATATATTCAAAAGATGCTCATGGAGTTTATCCTGAGGAGCAAAAAATATGGTAAGTATGGTTTTTTTCCCTGTCTGTGTGTGTTCAGTCATTAGTGTTTTATCATAGATGATTACATTTGTGAAAAAAAGTTTTCCTATATGAAAATAACTCACCTGTATTGTCCTCCTTATTGGCATGTTCATGGGCAATATCACTGAAAATGCAGTCAAACATGTTCCTAAGCAAAGCTACTTTTTCGCTTCACAGAACTAAACAATTATGTTAGGAAGAAATACAGTCAATGACCCTTTACTTTATGAAGAGACTGCACTGTTTTTTTTCAAGGCTGCCAATCTAAATCTGCTCATAAATGTTGCTTTCTTACATTCAATTACTAATTCAACTCCACATCATTTCATCTACTCTTTGAAATTGAATTAATGGAATTTTTGTGAATATATTTTTTCCTTTTTAAAAAAAAATAGATGTTATTTACTGTTAACCTATTCAATAAGATATTACATCTAAGCTGAAAGTGTATTTTAGGGAAGATACAGCTTCTATCAAACATCATATAGCACAATGTTAAATTACAGATAAAAATAGGACACATGGGTTGCAGGTGTGCAATTCATTATTGTCCTGGATGTGCTTTATAGAGACATTTTCAAAGACGTGAAACCAGTCAGTCTACTTTAATAAGGCTTATTGCACACTATCTCAGCTTTAAGGCAACTGAAAAGCTATTCATTTTAGTTTTATTGTACATAACCTGCTTCATAATTCAAGGGAACAATTTCTTGTGGTACTCTGGGTTTTCTTTGAACTGCAGTGTGTTACAGAGCCACCTGCTTTTGCAGGAAAAGTGTGAGCTAATGTATTTAAAAAAACCACAATTCTTACCCAATGCAGGTACTTGTCTATGCCATTCTCCCATCCATTAGTGACTTTCTGCAGCATAGCACAAATTACTTCTCAGCTTCTGCCCATGCTAAACATATTTGAAGATACAGCTCTCTTGGGAGTTCCTTTACATGGTACTTTATTTGGATTATTTCCATTCCTTAAGAAAGAAAAAAAACCACACAAACAACATATGTTTGTGATCATGCCATAACATCACTCTGCCTTCAGTATCACAAATAATAAGCAAAGAATTTATTCAGCAAGACTGAATAAGCTGTCAGCTTCTAAACAACAAGAATAGAGTCAAAGACTTATAAATATGAAAAGCAATCTATATTATATTTAATAAATAGATTACTATTGAGGTACTCATTTTTTTTCTTGTCATAAAAATGTAATCCACAGTTAGGGTTTTGTGGTGACATGTGAATGTGTATTCCTCTCCAAACTGAGTGGTCCTTTTCATTGAACTATTCATGGTTCCATTCAAGTCCTCCCTCAAGCATTTTCTTAGTATCCCTCTTTAATCTTAATCTCCACCATTTGCTTTGCACATATTACAAATACAGGCATGCTATTTCATGCATTTTACACTTTTGTTGCGTCACTGAATTTAGGCTTTGGATACAGATATAACTTCATTTAATAATTCTTCTAGGATTTAAATGACTTCCATACAGTAAGATGACCTTTTCTGTCACCATTTGGTCCCAGGACCAAATGTTGCAGTTTCAACTGTTCACCATACTTAATTGTCACTGCAGCGCGTTTATAATGGATATTACATGAATTCGTATTATACATCTATTATAAGTTTTCTGTGGTGTGTTACCAGGTTTACATAGAAAACACATATAGTTCATTACCAGTCACTTTCACAACATGTTACCATCACATATGTGTTTATGACTTGATGTTTCTTCTATTACTCTTTTCCATGTCACAATGCCTTTCTCCTTGTTATCCCTCAAATTTCAGGAAAACAAGAAAGCACACTTCATGTGAAAGACACTTGAAGTCAGCATCCTTGGTTTACTATTTTACATGGCCTGAACTGCTCTGTTTCTTTATTTCAGTTGAATCCAGTTGTCCTGAGATATAGTAAGCTAGTCTTGTAGACAAGTAGTCATAAATCTGTTCACAAAAGAGATAAAGACAAAAGGGAATGGTATAATAGTTTCATCCTTGCCAATTCATCTGAGGTATTAGTGGGATCATCTTTAAAGAGCAAGTGATCATGCTAGCTTAGTCATGTTTAATCCCTGAGAGAGACAGCATTTGGAAATATGCACATTCAAGTCCTTTCACTAAAGTCTAATCACAGACAGCAGATAGTTTCAGTCGTTAATATCCTGTCTTGGTTTGAGAACAAATTATAGATAATAAAATCATTCTAAAACTACATGACAAATGAATATATCTCAATAAAACCTTAAGCCTGTATTAAAAGATCCCAGTATTTAGTTAAGCACTTAACAGAAATCCTCATAAAGTGCCAAGTAATTCTATCATTCATCTATCAATTTTTAAGATTCTTTTTGTTTATATCTATTAGATAGTGTTAAAGAAGAAACCTTAGAAAAACAGGCACATTGATCTTGATGTAATTGATGTAAGCAAGTAAGATACAATTTCCAAATATTTTAATTAACCTACGTTATTACAGGTATTTACATTTTAAATAGAATTCAGGATCCTATATTTCAAGAACTAGCCTTGTCTAACAAGAAAATAGCCAGTCTTTTGAAAACACCTCTATTGATAATCCATCTCACTTGTTTTTTCCTTCCACTCAGTGAACATTTTAAAATTAACTGCATATGAATTCCATCCTCACTGAATATAATTTTCTAAGTCAGATAATGTATGAACTATCCAATTTTACTTGCCCATAAAAATATCATAAGCATATTAAAGCATAAACATATAAAAACAGCTTATCTAAAAATTAATGTCAGAGTAGTTTTCTGTTTAGTGCTAATGGCCTCACACACACTTAAAGGGAAGACTGAGCTCTCCCACAAGACTATGGACTGAAATGCACTTTAACACAAACATACATACACATTTATATAAGGCACAGACAGTAAGAGATGTAGACTTCCACTCATTAATTTAAAAGTTGTTGGCTTCCAGTCATTAATAATTATACAAATTGCTTTTCCCAAGGACAAGTCTGAGCAGGAGCAGAGGTGATTAAATTGACACTTTCTGTGGGAGGCTCTGTTATTCTTTTGAGATGAAAAGGAGTTGAAGCCTTTATAGAGTCATCTGCAAATCAATATCTAAACCCAGGCACTTTAAACATTCATTTGTCTCCAAGTATTTACTTTCTAACAATTGAGACCTGGAAATGAACATTAAGCAAAAAAGAGAGAAACAAAGCTCATAGTACTGACAGGATCATTCTGACACAGAAATGAATGACATTTGTGAAGGTAGAATCGATATTCAGTAATACCTTCAGAAACTAACAATGATAATAGGGTAAATTAAAGGGTAGGTTCAATTATATGCACCACAATTTAAATTAATTTAATATCAGTGAAAATTGTAGTTTATTTAATTCATGTTTTTCTCAGTAATGAGCTATGAAGACAAGAAAGCTACTAAGTATAAGAAGTCTTGTCCTTTCTAATACAGAGGACAATTCTGTATAAATAAATTACCGAAAGGCATGCTGCAGGAAGGTATATGACTTTGAATCCATTTATACAATGCACATGATTAAGATGATTTTAGGTTTTCTGTCAAGAATTAGCATTTGGTTGCACATCATATAACCATACATCTCAACCATACCAACCATGGCCCAGATGGTGACCACTCCGTAGATCTGAACACCCACAAAGAACATACACTTTGCAGATCATTTACAGTATGTTCTATAAAAAAAGAAAAATCTGGAAAAAAGAGAGGGGAGGTAAGAATTATTTATAGCTAGCCAGCAGTGCATTTCAATGTATTTCTTTTATCTGCCAGTTTAGAACCAAAAAAGGTAACAAAATAAACTAATAAAAAGAGAATCTGTTATATAATTCAATAGATTCTTATACAAAGTCACTTTTGAATTGATCTAGGATTGGGTTATTTTGATTTTTCTTTTTTTTTTTTTTTAAGTAATCTATACATTGTAATTTTTTAAGTGCAAAAATTGTTAGCTGGTCAGAGGTAAGCTTACAGGGTGGTTTCAGCATGCCAGCTGATATATTTGTTTAAACATGGAATGTACTTACCCATATCAGATGTTTAGTCGTATTCAGTGCTGCTGCAGGAGGAATTTCATTTTATCTATGAAACTTATAGCTATGTGGTGGTGGTGGTGTTGTTTTTTTTTTTTTTTTGGTTACATTTTTTATTGAGCAAATCCATAATTATCTATGGGGTTTTTAGGAGTACTCTAAGAAGAGAATAATAGTGAAAGACAATTCTTAATTTCACAAAGGAACCATTCAGCTCCACTGGCAGAGTTCTGAAGGTTTAGTTTGTCAGTTAATTTGATAGCACTAGAAGACAGTGTAACTTGAAGTGGCAAAGTCTTTAAATTTATGCTTGCTTTTCAATGGTAAGAATTTATGAGATGTATTCAGAATCCATCTGGATAAAGCATGAACAACCTGATTTGAATTCACCACTCTGGGCAGCAGGTTGGACTTCAAGTTCCTTTTCAGATTACCTTGTGCAATAATTATTGAGTTCCAAATGTTTAAAAACCCATCCTTTTGCTAACCTCAATTATTAAATGTGTGCAAACTATACTTATCTGACATACAGCAAATAGTTTCAAGAAATAAAAAAAGTATATTTGATTTTACTTTGACAACCTAATTTAGCATAATTTGGTCCAGTTTACAGCACTGAGAACAGTATGCAGTGATCCTGCAGTTGTTGTATCATCCAGTCAAGGCACTTTTTCTGACCCTTCAGCCCAGTCTTGATCTTAATGAACAAATTAAACACATGATCTACTCCAGTTCCCCATATTTCAAATATTTTAAATGGAATGAAAAGCACCTGAGGAGGTAACTTGAATGGTTCTAGAAAAATTTTAAAAGATTTATTACTTTTACTTCCTCTTTAGGCAGTAAAAATTCATGGCCATCACATTTGCATAAAGTTTTCTGCTCATTCATTAGTTTTTATTCTAACCACTTTTGGTCAAAGAAGACAGGACATTTAAAAATAGTTGTCTTTGTGAAGAGAAGCATTCTGGATTTAAGTAGTATGGTATCATCTCACTGGCAGTCTAGAAAAACAGAAGAAAATTCTATGATAATCTTATGCACAAGAGAAAGCCACAAAAGGGGAAAAATAGGAGCCAGGATTAGATTACCTGGTTAATTGCCACCATCCAATATGCAGATTACTTCATGATTTACGATCCTAGCTCCAAAGGGATTGCTCAGTAACACAGCAAGCACCTATTTCTGAGTCCTTGGAGGTATCAGAGTGAAGTCATTGTTAGAGCTAAAATTACAGGTCATCAAGGTGCCACCAATGTGTTCAAACTTGTCTTCATCTGATAAATTCATCTGGATTGAGAGCAGCAAAATCCTGCTGCCCTGCTTATAGTCTCAAATGATTTACATTATCATTTAAATTAGATAATCTCCTGAATTTTGCAGACCTCAGGCACTGCTATGATCCAAAAGCTACTGTTCTTAAAGTAAAAGTTTGCCTTTCTGAACAACACTTTCATCCTGCTGAGCTCGGATTTCATTAAAGTGGTGATCTGTGGCCCTTCACAGCTTGTGTACATGAGTGGCAGAGGTTCCCAGTAATAACATCAAAAATCTTCTTTTACAGAATAACAGTCTTCTATTTACTTTGTTTTCCATAATGGTTCATACACTTTTCCTCCAAAAACAGATGAATAGCTATACAAAGAAGTCTCAGGTACTTTCTTTGTAGAGTTAATTATCCTCTAGTTAGATTTTAATATGTAATATGCACATACTTCTGTCATTAACAAGGATGATTTTTGTTTGTTTAAGTCTCCACTGCAGGAGACCAGAACACAGTTAGTCTTTTTTTTTTTTACTGCAGTAAATGGTGGCTTATGGAGAGACTAGCTGGTATTCAAGTGCATCAAAAAAAAAAAAAAAAGTTACAGGTATCTAACTTTTGCTGTCGTATTTAATAACTTTTCAACTTTCATTGAAATATGTCATTCTACAGTACTGTTATGTAAGCTTAAGTGAGGAAAGAAGGCTGTAAAAACTCCAGAAATATTATGGGTATTTTCTAATATGCACATTACAAAATTCACTGATTACATAATAGCAATAAAAACCTCACAAGAAAAAGACATTTATTCATCTCTTGAGGAATAAATGATCATGTGAGCTTAGTTAAAAAATTATACACAAATAGCAAGTAGTTTCAATAGAAATACTAAAGAAGCAGGAGTTAATTGGACTTTTTTTGTAGCATACAGTTTACTTGACTCAACATCATGGCGTAACTTCTAAACATGCTTATTTATTTCCTCCACCTATTCCACAACGAAGGAAACTTCTCAATCTGTCATCCTCAAATTAAAGACTGTCACACATTTGTAGCTTTATCGGGGGATTAATTAATTCTAATTGCCAGGATTGTTGAGGATTATGTGTTAGTTAAGACAAGAAATGGTTGAATAACCACAGAAAAGATGTAACTTCTCCCATTGTCTGTTTTCTGTGCTTATTCTGCATAGATACAAAAACAAGTTACTGATATTACTTAGAGGAAACATTATGTGGGTAATATTTACAAAATAATCTTCTCAGAGCACTTGAAACTGTCTTGTCTTGCTGGAGATAACTCTCACATGTAATTCTGTTCTTTCTTACTGTTTTGATAAATAACACTCAGAAGCAGTCATCGATACAATTCTTTCCTTCCTTGCTAAGTTGCCAGAATAAAATTCACATTAAGATATCCCGATGATATGAATCTGTGTGCGTTTTTCAGAAATATCCAGATTACACATCATCTTGTGAAAGCAACCAAAACCAAACCAAACACTTTGCATCCCACCACATCTCTTAATCAAAAGCAGTTTCTACATCCTAGAATACTCTATTCTTGTTTCTGATTCAATGCTTTTTGCAGCAGAGAAAAAGTTAGTGTACAGGTGTCTGGCTATTTAGTACAGGGCTTTTTTTCTCTCATCTATGTTCACACTAAGCTACAACCTAGTTTCCAGATGCGTCATTTTCCATCTCTGTCTGGAGGCACTTAGAGCCTCAATTCAGTCTTTCATTAAGATAGTTTTTTACTTGCTTATGAAAAACCAAACAAAAAAGATTATCTGGGAAATCATTAAGAGCATTGTAAATAATCTCTCATCTCCTTTTAATTATAAAAACTCATAAATTTTAAGTTAAAACACTGTGGGCTTTCCAATTTTTTTCTGGAGCTGATTCTGCCAAGAGTGTTAACATTTTACGCTGAATACCAAAATCAACATACTTGTGATTCTCACAGATTAGTTTTAAGTCACACAATGTTCTTACACAGACTTCATAATTATCAACTGTTCAGTGAAGGATATGATTCCAAAACAAAAAATATCTCACATCAAAAAGCCAATGTCTCTTCTCTTACTAAATTTGTTGAGCATTACTAAAAGACCATACCTTGTAGCAGGACAGTTCAACTTTTACATTAGAAGATTAATCTACAGGGTTTTTTTTCTGTTATAGTAAATATAACATCTACACTACTAGTGCTTGTAGTGTGTTTATGTAATAACTGGATATTTCTCTTATGTATTTAGCAGCTGAAGAAACAAATTTTTTATACCTGTCCATGTGAGGTTTCTGCATAATGGTTTAAGCTTGTGTTGTATATTTTTATCAGGCAAACAGTCTGTTTTCTTCATATCATGTTGACACTGTTATTTGGGAAAAGGCTTAGATTATCTGTGGACATAGAATCCCTGCTGCTCAGTAGAACAAGACAATAATATGAAACTTCTTTGTCTGTCAAGATTCATGGATAATTTTCTTGATGACAGAAATGACACATGAACTACATTGAACTACTTGAATAAGAACTGGTATCATTTTCAGAACCATTAAGAACACTTTCTCAATGTAAAAATGTATTTATTCTGTCTTTTGAAATTGAAGCTTACATATTTATCTGCAGGTATCAGCTCTAGCACCACACAAGGCGAATTATCTCCATGCAACTTGGATATAATGAGGCAAACTACAGAACTAGTACTGGGAATCTCATCTTTATTTGTAAATGCATCTCTGCCTTTTACTTTTATTCAGGTCTGAAAAAGATGTCACACATCTATTACTGTTTTTGCTGAGGACTTTTATCATAGTCCATATATTCCAATCATCTATATATCCTAGCTGATTTGGGTTTCTTTGTGTGAAAAGTTTGTTTTATTTTATTGGTAAAAATTGTGCAGATTTAAGATGATAATTTATTACAAAATAAGTACACAAATAACAGATACAGTAATTTCTTCTCTACTCAAGCATAATTGAAATGTCTTTTGTCAGTACGGTGGAAATTCAGACTATAATGTGGCACAGTTAAAGCTTATATATTTGACAAAAAAAATATTACATTTGATAACTTCTCTTAAAATCAATATTTTCTGTGTGTGACAACAACCTGTTGACAAATTACTATCCCATTTGTTTTATGGCATATGAGCCCCTTTCATGCCCTTTATTTCAATTTATCATGGAGTTTGATGTTCTCTGGTTTGCCTAGCATAAATTTCCAGCCCAAAGTTATTCTCTGTGTCATTGTTGCAAGTTAATATTCGCTCTGAGTTTCTTTAACAGCATACTTCTGCCTGTGAAAGTCTTTCATTTACTTCAACACTTTAGATAAGAAATTCCATTTCTGTCATTGCACTCTGGTAATAACTATTAAACTGGCAATAGTTTGTAGCACTGTCTCTTGTGATATGATTTACCAGTGATTTATAGGTGCCAGATCAAAATATTTCCCAGACTTTGTCATTATTTTATAAACAACTCTAAAGTGCCTTTGAAAAATGTTGATTGCTAGTGCATTTTTTAAATTCATCTGCAGGAACAGCATTAATTGTTTAACTATATTGTTAGCACAACAATAAAATTTGTATTTACATATAGGTTACAATTCACTAGCAGAGTTTCACGAATTTCTTTTAACCAGTAACTGTCCAGTAGAGTTACATGCTTACTTAAATGTAAATATTTGGCTAACAGGCATATTTTTCAACAGATTGCTTTCTACAGGACAATTGGCAATGATATATATAAAGACTTTTTGTCTTTTTTTTTTTTTCTTTCTCCTCTCTTGGGCTGAAATAAATATCAGCATGAGTTTACTTCTTTACTATTATCTTCTTTAGTAACTAACCTTACATTTAAATGACTAATAGGCTAATATTTTACATCTGGTCTTGAAAACAATTTCCATATATTTTTGAATTTAGGTAGGAATAGTGCTTGAGAATTTTTGCTTAAGATTATCAGAAGCAGGAGAGTTGAGACTTAAACATTATTACCTTTCTTTTCCAAGGCACATTTCTTTTTGATTTTAGGAAAACCAATGGTTTTTGATAGTCATCAGTAAATATTTATAAAATCCAAACTGGAACATTAATGTAAGAAGTAAGTGTAGGGAAACAACACACCTCCTAACATACCTATCTACAAAGTGCACTATGGAAACAACATACTGAAATTTCATTTATAAGTTTCCACTGAGCTTTAGTTTCACCCAATTCACACGGTAAAAATCAAAAACAACAGTGCAAGTCAGACTCATCTATAGATATACTCTTTTCTTGCTTAATATCATGCACCTCAGTGTTTGCTTACCTTATATCACTATCAAAAGCATATGCTCAGTAAAGAACTTAATTTAAAAAGGAGCAGCAACAGAGCATGGGCTGGAAAGCACAGTTTTAAAAGTCAGAAGTATGTCTGAAAGCTGGCAGTTGGAAGAGCACTGCCTGAACAAAGTGAAGGTAGAAATCAGTTTTTAAAAGTACTAGTCGATTAAAGACACCATCAATCTAGACAATATTTTTAATAACAATTGACCATGTCTCCGGTGAAAAATGGGTAAATTTTACTTATTTTTAGAAATACAGTTACCAGAGATCCAAGTAGTCTGAGGGATCAAGGCAGTTTCTGACCCCATTGACTCACCCACCTATGTGTTATTCACATTCATTATGCCATCGAGAGACGAGGCTCAAACCTCTCTTCTCTTAATTACATGACATTTTAAAGGTTTTTAAAAAGGATAGCAATAGGTTTATACTTGAGGAAAAACAGAGTTGAGAGTGCAGGTTGACCTGGATTTTTTAAGGTAATTTAGAGATTGTTTTTCAGCTTTGCTCAGAAAAGCATCTAGCTATGATAAAACTCATTACAAGGTGTTTCATAACAGAGTAAAAAAGAAATACCGCTGTTTCTGAATGCCTTACTTTACACCAAAATACAACAAATCCCATTTTCTTTCTTGATTTCCAAAACAATGAATTGAACCATATTTTTTTCTAAAGCTCACAAGACTAAATCTGATTCATCACTGAAGTCAATACTGCTGACTTCATTTGAAATACTCTACATTTCACTGTTAGAAGTTATGTCAACTCCTTGCTCTCTGACAATAGAATCTTGGGGCTTTAAAAACAAAATAGTTGGAAAAATTCTGCTTCATTAAAATTATATTTTAAAAAGTAGAGTAAAAAAGTAAACTAAAAGTTTTCAAAGTTCCCCAGTCTTGTTCATATTACATTATTTTTTAATATGTATTTTAGTAGAACAGCTGGAGATACATTTACTATGGCTGAAAACCTTCAGAACTTGATAGATATATATCTGCAAAATGTGAAGACATCTAATACAAAAGTCATAGTTCTTACAATGACATATGTCCATTTCTGTCTTGTACCGGGGAGCCCAGAACTGTATGTGGTACTCCAGATGTAACTTAACAATGAAGAGCAGAGGGGAAGGATCAGCTACCCCAACAGTCCTCCTAAACCAGCGCAGGATACAATGCATTGTAAAATATCTAGTCAAACAAAAATATCCTTTGAATGTTTTTTATAAGTTGATATAAAAATATTGTCAAAAGTAATCACCCTTATTTTCTACTTGATGAAGAGAAAACAAAGGCAGAAATAATTCCATGTAAAACCTATTCACTATATTTAGAGACAGTAGATCAGAAGATAATTCAGTGTTAATACCGACAACAATTTTGTGATAAAAATCAAAAGTTGCATTTTGTATATTCTCTTTTGTGAAAATTTGTTACATGAGAGGGACACCTCCATTTGTACTTAGAGTTAGAATTGCAGAACACAGTTTGTTGTTGGCTTAAATTGAGAGGATGGAGTTGATCTGCTGAAATATTTTTTTCATTGATAAAAAGGCTTTATTTTCCTTAATCATTTAGACTTCTAACGCTTCAAGGTATTGCAACTGAATCCTTCAGTCCAGACAATATTAATACTACCAAAAAACTTCGGACAATCCTGTGTAAAATAATCAAGTATTGTTTTATTTTAATTCTTCACAATTCAGAAATCAGAGTTTATGAAATTCCTCCTCCTCTCAAGAGTAAGAAAGGGGCTAGAAAATTGGGCAGTCAAAATACATGTAAACAAATGTTAGAAAAATCCATGGTATTTATGATAAACTATGTAACAAAATGTGACTGGCTCGAAATAATGTCATTTTGTTTTACCCTTTCACTGTTGCCTTCTTCACAAATTTTGGCAGCTTATATTACTAAAAAGAATATATTTTCTCTTCAGATAATTCAAGTAATTTAAAGATAACATTGGCACAACCTTCTCCTCCCAAAATGCATATTCAGGATAATGTTGCCATTGCTAATGGAATAATTAAACACCAAGGTGAACAGTTCAAGCATATCAACTCAATGAGAGAGAAAAATAGATTCAATAAGGACTTTATCTCACCTTAGCCAGCCTTGGCACTGAGCTTAATACAAAAAGCCCACAAAATATGCTCAAACACAGCTCCTCCAAATAAATGCACCACCACAAACAAATAAAACACCCCAAACAATCCTAGTGATCCTGATAATTATTAAAAGGCATTAAATAACATTGCTGTAGTAGGATTACAAATCACATGAAACTAGCAATGGTGTTTTTCAGAGGCTGCTGATTGCTTTCTTTAAAGCTCTCCATCTTGTTCCCAGAAAAGTCTGTAGCATATATAAGTTTCAGTTTTCTCACTACACTCAAACAAAAAAATGCAATATAGGCTACACCTGGCAGTTACTGCCAGAGTATTTTTTCTGTCACATACATAGCACATTTTTATTCATCATAATTTTATTTTTTCTTACCTTCTCTGGATAGAACAAAAATTTCCCTTCAAAACCTGAAAGGAACATTCAAGCTGGAAAAGAGAAACAAGCCCTATTATATAAATCCACAGTGATGTCTTATGGGGTTGTTATTTTGTCATGTTCTAATGTAGTTGGTTAATAACTTGCAGTGGCAGAAAGTATGACAAAAATCATTGCAAATATCATTTTTCAACCCAAAAATATTAAAGAAAAGGAATAACATTATCATTTAAACTGCTCTGCTGTGTTCTGAGACAGACAAAATCCATGTATGAAAAAGAAAATGCTTGGGAGGATAAAAAAAAGACAAAAATAATTAAAGTGATATTTCTGTTACTAAAAAAAAAAAATTACTTTATTATCATGTGATGACTCTTCTGATATTTATACTTCTACAAGCTTTACCTTATTGTTTAAAGCACCTAATAGCCCACTAGATTCTGGATCACAATATATATTTTAAAGAACATTCTTCTTTCTGAAAGTGAGGGTTGGATTGATTTGAGGTTTTGGGGATTTTGTTTATTTTGGGTTTTTTTTCCCCTCTTGATAAATGCATAGAATGAGAGGTATCAAGGAAATGATAACACTTTAACATAATTTCTTTCATATCTTCATATCTTAAGATGTGTTGACATATCCAAAGAAACATAAAGAAAAATGTACTTCCATATGTCTAGTTACACCAGATAATAGGTTGTATGTTGCAGAAAAACCTTAACACTTCTCAGCTTGTCTGTCTTGCAATTATCTTTTTTTTCTGTAAAAGAGAATAAAGCTGAAGACTTCTCAGACACCCACAAGTCCATAATTTCAACTCCCTTGACAGGACAAATGCATCATTACAGTTTTCATTACAGACTGGAAAATTAAAAAGTTATGTCTTGTAACAATATAATTCCAACAGATTTTCCTAAGTCTCCCTGAGATGCTGTAGCCACAACTCTGCTACCAGAGACTTTTGTGAAATAGGTGATGGAATACCAGAGCAGTTAATTCAGTACGTGAAACTTACTTGAAACATGGAAATCCTCAAATGACCTGTAAAATTGTCAGGCTTGATCCTCTTTTGACAGAGTCAAGCATTTGACCCATAAACTGTAAGAAGTCTGGTAACTGACATATTGCTTCTAAATTAATTGATGTTATTTAAAGACATGACTGAGACTAGTATCATCTGATGGTCTTGTCTGCTTGTCTGCTTCCTAATTCTCCAGCTAAGCTTCATGGAAACTGAATAACCACTCATATAAGTCAAGATAAGGCATTTTCTTCCTGATTGTACCAGTTTTAGTGAGTGCCTTGTATCCTGTCACCTGTTTACCTAACTGTAATAATTAATTTCACCTGTCTACTCTACCTTTGGCTGTTAAACTAAAGTCCTGCTCTTTGAATATAAGCTTCACTGTAAGTGCACTGTTTGAATATAATGTTTTGCCTATTCGTCTTCTGTATTCTTATATATAATGAATTATTATAGGCACAATCATCACATCACATACATGTTAGTAAAACAAGAAAGTAGTCTAATATTACAGCTCATGAAGAGAAAAATATTTCTATTTTCTATTCAGTTCTACATTTCAAAGTGGTAGATTTTTTGGAGGACAATTCATGTAATGTATCTGGCTCCAAATATCAACTAAAATCTACATATCTAATTTCATTTAAATCTCTTAATATGTATTATTTTCCATCTTTTGCATAACTAGTTCTTCCAGGAGACCTGTCCTCAGCAGCTGATGCTGACCTCACAAGTATGGAGATGTCATATGAGGTTTGAGACATCTTGTCTGTTAACACCTTGCCGAGGTACATTTAGTATAACCACAGGGAGACAAGAAATGACATATTTAGGAATCTTGTTTATTCCTGCACTTAAAGCCATTTCCAAAGGGAATGATAAAGCCAGTGCATATGGCACAAATGAAATTCTGGACAGAGTTTGCATATGAATTACAATTCAGGATCAACATCACCATCTGTCCAAAAAGCCTTTTCTGATCTCCTTGCTTGAAAAGCAACAGAATCTGAGAAAGGAAGCAACACCATGAGAGAAGCAGAAAAAACCCACAACTGTCTCTTTAATGTTACAAGAAATGAAGTTAAAAAGAAGTGCTTGATAATAAGCCTTTCGATCTAAACTCATATTGTTCCTTGATATTCTATCACCTAGTAATTGAACGAATTTCTTCCCCAACCCTCTGTGTAGCATAATAGCCTATATTGTCAAAGCTTTTGCTATGATAAGAATTTTTGGCTCAGCTTTCCCAAAGAAAAAAAAAAATCCAAAACCCTAGGATAACTATGAACTAATTAAAATTATGTCCAACTGGTAGCTTTGCTCTAGACTGCCTCACTCCACAAATAACCACAATGCACTCGACTAGTTGCTAATGTGTTAAGACATAATTTTTGATCAAAATGGCTAATCGTGATGTGTTGAACTGAACCCTACTTTTTGATAACTAATGAATTATTTCAGTCTAGGAGGAGTAAACCAGCTTGAATAAAACACGTCCATATCCTCTTACTAAAAACCTATATCTTAAATGTAACCAAAGGACATTAAAAGCTCTGTTGGCCCTAACATAAAGCCATTTAACAATTGATCTAACTTTTCAGTTGCATAGTTAGCTTTATGTTCTCCCAATGATTAGAAGAAATTGTAATTTTGATGCTTATGCTGTCTGAAATGATGGACTATGTTTCCAAGAATTGCCTCAGAAGTCAAAACAAAGGTCCAGAGAAAACAGAATCCTTTTCTAGGAATGAACTAGAGCTGATGCCTGTCAGACATTGAGAAAAAAGTAAGCATGTAGAGGCACTATCCTAAAAGATAATCTTACTCTCTAAAAGTTCATGGATCAGAAAGCTCAGATGTTGAAAGATGTTCACATTAACTTGTCAGAACAAATCTTAACCAGTTTGGATACTCTTCAGAATTTTGGGATTCTTCTCTGTAGCTTTAAATGCTTACTCCTGAAACTTCCAGATTACAAACAGACACTGGTACACGTGACTGAATTTCACATCTGCTTGACAAATATCACTGAAAGCAGACGTACATGCTGTTGGCCGACTCTGAGCAAAGAAGATAAAAAGGCTAAATTCTGTGAAGTATGAAGTATTCTCCATAAGATACAGAATCCCTCCAGTGTTCAAATTCCAGATAAACTCCTCTCTAGGACAGGAAATACATGTCTGAATACAAAGTCTGAGGTTAAAGATATCTATCTTCCCTTCTGTTGGGAAGTATCTGTTAGTAACGCACACATCAATTTTCATAAATATTACTAGAAGACACATGGTAAAACTCCTACTCCTTACTTTGCAGAAGTAATACATATAAAAGAAATACAGTGTGCTATCTTGTAGATAAATCCAAAAGTAAAGTAAAATTGTTCTGCCAATGAGTAACCATGTGAGTATGGACACATTACATTCATTACTGTGTTGTACCTATTGTACCCTTCCTGCTGTCCCTAGATAGTTTCTTAGCTCTTAAAAACAAGGAATGATAGTTGTCATTATAAGTCTTGAATAATATTTTTATTCATAGATCTCAGTGTGCTTTATACATGGAGATGAAAGTCAGCATTTGTGATACAAAGTGGAATGAAGTGGACTAAGTCTCCTGATTTCAATTCTATTGCTTTACGCACCAAGTATGCAAGAGGTAAATTGATATAATAATAAAAGACCAAAACATATGAATTAAGCAGTTAAAAAAAACAACAATAGTTTATGGTCATATGCTGTGTCCAAAACATGGTTAACTGTACAAAGACATTAGGATGCTGACTGGAAATAAAAGAACCTAGGCCTTGATTGGTTAGTTGACTAATTATGTTGCCAGCACATATAAATGATTTACATTATGGGATCTGCAAAGTGCTCTGCAGAGTAACAGCATGTGACTTTCTATTACAAAACTAACATTTAATTAGCTGCCTGGAACTTGACTGATGAATCAAATATGCTCTTACATTTAGCATTAATTCAATATAAAAATCATGTATCATTTCAGTCAAGAACTTGACATTGTTTATTATAAAATCGTTCTGCTTTTAACCAAGTTTAACCCAGTTGAAACTATTTTCCAATGCTGGTTTGTCATTACACTGTTTTTGTATGTACATAAAATACATGCTTCAGAAATACGCAGTTTTGAAATTAATTTTTTAAATTTTACTTTTAATTTCACTCTGATGCCAAGAGTTTGAATAAATTCCAGATGTGAAACAAAACCTCAGATATTTTTTGTGTGTTTGGAAATATAACTTATTCATAATTTATTTTTCTAAATTGAAAAATAGATATTAAAATATACAATCTCAGTTCTCATTAATATAGTCTTTGAAATACTTCTTAACTTATCCTGCTTGGTGTTAATCTGGGTTTTTTTTTGTGTGTGTTTCTCCACAAATGTCATCATAGATTGATTTCAGAGTACAAGTGAAAAATACTGAGGCCCAAGTTATCTTCTCATCTGTATTACCAGTCAGAGAAAAGGGAGCAGCCAGAAATAGATAAATAATCCATATCAACTGGATGTTGAGTCTCTTTCTCTGTAGCTTTCCAAACCCACCTGGATGTGTTCCTGTACAGCTCGATCAAGGTGAATCTTCTTTAGCTGGGGAATTAGACTGGATGATCTCTAGACATCCCATCCAACATCTATCATTATGTGACTCTGTGACCATTTTTGTCATTCTCTTAATTGTAAAGATATGCTTTTTAGTACTAAGAGATATGCAGTTAATTTTAATAAACTACTGTATTGAACTTCCTTATACATTAAGATGGAGTAGTTTAGACTTTAAGCTCTATAAATACATACGTATCTCCACAGAATTTAAAATAAAATCTGAAATATAAAAAGAGAAATGTACTTTTAGGACTTAACAGATTTCTTTTTTTTCAGATTAAGCAATTGAATTTTTTTTTTTTAACTAGAAATACTCAAAATATTGTAATGTTATCTGAGCTGAAATGTAGAGGATATCAAATCCTCAGAGATATATCTACAGTTTTGAAAGGATTTCAAACCCTCAGATATGCTCCTGACAGTATAATTAAAATTTAAGCATGAGACGTGCTGTGTAACTTGTTTTTTTCCAAACAGTGGAACATGCATTGCAGGATCAGACCTTGCTCCTTTTACTTACCTACTTCTAAAATGAGTACACTTCAAATAAAAGAGATTATATTTATTTATCAGTGTTTATAAAGTGATTATTATAATGTGACTGTATATAATATATTCTATGTATTCTATTAAGATATTATGCATTACTTATAATAAAGTGTTTATATTTTATATTTATATTCTATCTAAAAATTCTATCTATAATAGCAGTATGAAAGATATCTGTGTAGAAAAATAAATATCAAAATTGAATATGAATTCTGAGTTTGTATCATAGTTACATTTTCTATATAACTTGAGAAAGAGAAATAATGAATTGCAATGCAAGAGAAACAATATCAATTAAATGTGTTAATTCTAATATCCAACAACTCTCACTCAATCAGAAGTCTAGAAAACTGCCAAAGGTTAATAAGAAGGAAGTAAATAATTGTCTACTTCCCCAGAGATATGGAAGGGCCCACTGGAGAATTTAAACCTGGAGGAATTAAGATTAGTTACTGGATAGATGAACCCTAGGGAGCTCTGTGTTTCTACTGGGAGTGAAGTGGGTTTTATATTTCAATAACAGAAATCTTCTTCTGTCAGATTTTGTACACAAAATTATCACTCCACCCAGAGGATGGCAACATCTCTATGACCAGCTTTGCATCCCATCCCAATCAACAGATTTCAAAGCTATGAAGATCTTTACATGAGTGTGTCAGAAGAAGGACAGCAGCTCAGGGAAAGGATTGAAGTCAGAAGAGTTAAGACAGACAATTAGGCAGTTGAAGAATCAGTGGGAAAACAAAGAAAACTAAAAGAAATCTTCCGAGTAGTACCCTTCCAGCCCAGTAACTCTGTTGCTGTTGTTTGCAACAGACTTTCTTTCATGATGTTCTTCTGGACCCATCTGGGATGGATTGGGTCTGACAGAAGATTTGGTTTACCCTGTATTAGCAATTGTCTAATAACCACTTATATAATATTTATCTGAGTAAATAAAAGTACTGTACCCTTTGCTTTGGCACCTTGATATGACATTTTTCAAAAGTAAACACAAATTTAACAGCAATACCTCACTACTAAAAAATTTATATCTCTATATTTTGTGTGCTTTTTTTTTACCTCACCAACAATCATGCCTCTGTTTTGCTGGAGGCGTAATCTTGTTGAGGCATAATCTTGTCAAAGCATAAGAAAGCATCAAACCAAGAACTGCATAAATTTTTCAAGTATCCTCAACATTTCAGGCCTCTTATGCACAGGACAGAATATTTTGGTTTTGTCCATAACAAGTAAAAGTCAGTATGAATCCTGAAAGCTTTTGGATATGTAAGTTGAGACTTTGGGTCCAGATTTATTAAATTTTAAAGCACTGCAATTCTTGATTGATAGCAATTGCTTCTTTTTGTTTGTTTTTCTTTTTTAATAAAAAAAAAACCAAAATCCAAACCAATTGAACTGTTGTGATAACAAAATATTAGGTTGCTATGCATGATCAAAAATCAAATGTTAGATTTGGTTCAGGTGTTGCAGTAGATATCTCAAAATTCTGATTTTTAGACCTTAAAATCTGCTTTACACATAATAACAAAATGGAATTTTTGAAGGTTTTAATGGGAATGATGAGAAAATCCACTGTCAGTCATCATGGTCACTATTTGAACATACAATCAATTAATATCAACAATACAACTTTTGTCTAATTTACCTTGAGGCACTGTAAGCTCCTAAGAAAATTATTGCATTTGATGGATTTTTTTATAAATCATTGAGAGGTAATTTTGAATTAATTGACTCTTACATGATTCCTTTGAGAAGTACATAAATGACAGTAGATATAATGATTATATCAAAATATCTTACTGTAGCTACAAGGATTTATTAATCAATATTATATCAGTTTTCTCTGATTCTAATAGTATTTTAAATTTCATTTAATTTTCATTTATTTCTGGTATGTGTGAGCACAATAGAGAAATAATTAGCCGTACACAGTGTTGGACTGACCACTCAAGAAAACATGAATTCCATAAATAGACACATCTGTCACTCTCTGTGCAAAAACTCACTAAAATATTTCAGCAATTTCAGCTAGTTTAGATGTTTCAGATGTAAGTGTAAGCATAGTCGTTTTTTTCTTCACCTCTAGGTGCCTTAAAACTGCTTGTTCCAAATCATACTTTTGTCCACAGCTCTTTACAGACAAATATAGAAATTTCAGTCTATGAGTATCCATGAGTGCTTAACCTCCATTCATTATGATATTTTTTTTCTCCCTCATTTTTCTGAAGCTTGGAATTTCTGGATTTAGTCAAAGAACTGCTATTCTTCTGAAAAACAATTTTACAAAATTGGGTGCTGCTCAAGCTACCAGCAGACCTCAGCTCCACTGTTGTCCTCCATGTATTGCAGAACACAGCTGCTGTCTCACCACAGGATGCAAGGAGAGTCTCTGCTCCAGTAAACCTCCTCCTCTCTTCCCTCACTGACTTTGAGGTCTGCATGGTCACTTCTCTCTCATTCTACTCCTTCCACAGCCTTCACTCCCCGTCTTCTGATTTGTCCTCCTTAAAAAGTGATTGCAGAAGTGCCTAATTGTCTCAGCACCAGTGATGGGTCCAATTTAGAGCCACGGGAAGTTTTGAGCAATTTCTTACAGAAGTCACCACTGCAGCCCTTCACTCATTACCAGAAACAGCTCCACACAAACTCAAAGCACCTTGTTTAGCAGGATGGTGCACAGAAAAATTACATAAATTAAAAATTATTTCTCTGCTGATTTGAAACGACTTCAGAAATATAGAGATCCTACAGATAGGTGAAGACAAATTACTGCTAAGAATCAAATGAAAGCCAGAGCTCATCAAATCTTTGCTATATTTTAATGAACTAATTGTGAAATATTTACTATAACTGTATACAATAAATGAAATGAAGTTATTCCAAGAAAGGCTGAAACAGATCAACCAAGATAATGCATAAATTAAAATTGTGGAAAATAGAAATATTATAATCATACAAAATAGGTTATAAAAGATAAAGTTGTAGAGGACACTTGGCTAGGTCCTAATGTCTGTGAATTCAAGATATCATTTATAACATATTGATTCATTCATAATTTAATATACTTAGGAAAAGTGTTTCATTATTTGGTATCCATTGGATTTTACAGACTTGGAAGACAAAAGTCACTGGAAATTTCAACTACTGCAATTTTATGATCAGAAATTAAGTTCTGAAATGAAAGTTTCCATTCTAAGGTCATACTTTCAAAAAAAGTTTCTGTCATATTATACCAGCATAGTTTGATTTCAATGTGACTAAAAATACTCTAATACATACTCCAGTTTGAACTTCTAGTTTTAAAAACTTCCAACAAAAGAAAGTCCATTTCCCTATTACATTTTATCAAAATTACTCTTGTCCTCATTAATTAGAGTCTCATTTTCCTCTGGTCTGGCTTTATTAGAAGTCTTTATTTGCCATTATGCAAATAAGGCTATACATTGACCTACCTGTATGATTAACTGTGAAAGTCAAATAATTTCAATTAACATAAGTAATGTCCAGGAACCAGACTTTAGAAAGTTTGGACAGCTGCAAAACTCTAGTTCCTATAAAATATGACACCATTAGGAGAAAAAAATTATCTTTGACAAAATAAGGAAAAAATTTAATACTCTTACTGTGATATTTTGTCCAAAATAATTTGATGTTTTAAAATATCTTTCTGGTATTTCCAAAAACCTCTATTTTTTATTTTTTAAATCATCCTAAACTAGGATGAAATCTAAAAATTCATGCAAGGATATTGCATATGACATACTTATTTGCATTCTGCTCTTACAAGAAATATTCAACAGAAGTATGGATTTTTACAGACATAAAACCATGTCGAAGAAACAAATGCTTAGTGTTTTGATTATTTCTCATTTCTCTGCATAAATATCAGGCTAGTAGCTATAGAACAATCAAAAAGGAGCATTACTAGTTAAAATTGTGAAAACTTCTCTGCCTGTTCCAGACTTGTGTAAAGGATGATCATACTGAAAGTTTTGCTATTATGCTGATAAAAATGCTTAATATAGTCTACTTTCCCATATGCAAATAATATAGTAGAATATCTGATAGTTATTTTTATTATAGTACTTGGAAATGACTGGGGACTGAAAGGAAGATTCTTTAGTTTACTACCTCTGCTGAGTATCTCCAGATATTTTCATGCATTTTGACTTTAGTCTTATTACTCATAGCTGGTTCTTTCAAGTAATCCATTTCTCTGTATTACTGAGACAAGAGTACGATATGATGAGCTTTTCACAGTGGTAAATTGTATTATTATTTATACATGAACAGTGTTTGAGGAAAACATGTTACTAAGGTCTCTGGAGTGTTAAAAAAAATCTTAGTTTTTGCTATTTTTACATTATTTATTGTTTGGATTTATTTATTACTGCTTGTTATTCAGATATTTTTGTCCCTTTTCTGGGCATAATTCAGTCAGGACACTGTTCACAAAAAAAAAAAAAAGTTCATTTTTAATAACATCCTATTTTCATTCAAAATGTGTAGAGTAGTCATCACAGTTACAGAGTATTCTGCTTCACAATTGGATTTTTTCAGAAAGGCAAAACAGTTATGTGATGCCATATGGCTTAGGAGACATTCTTTTGTGCAAAAAAAACAAATAAGCAAATAAAACAAAACTCCAAAGCCAAGATATTTAAGTATTGTTATACAATGTACTAAAAGATGTAAGCAATTTGTGTTTTCTGAATAAAAGTATGGGTTTTGTTAAAACAATGATTTAAAAAAAAAAAAAAAAAATTAGTCCACTCCTTACAAGATCTTAGTAAAAAGTAACAAATAAAGGAAATGTGAATTTTAAAAACTCCAAGTTTAGGATGGAAATCACAAACTTTCTTCTGTTTGCTCTTGAGTTATTTATTTCAGAGATGAATTATCAGTAATTGCTTCATAGGAGATATATACAGAGGGAAACTTAATTAGTAATTTAAATGTACACAAAATTGGAACATTTTGAATCCCAATTAAAATTAATGGCTGCAATTAATTCAGACTTATTAGTCACTAACTTGTTCCCTAATCCAGCTGCTGACATTTTCAAGTAAATGAGACAATGTTTGGTGAATCCATGTCATAAATAACACCATCACAGGATGCTGTCAGCTGCTTATTTGTCAGAAAGATGTTTAAACCTTTTCATCTGCCTTACAATTGCCTTTATGAGGGATCTACCAATCCCAAGAGCTGTCAGATCACTAACTGTGTAATGTAAAAACCTTCCATTAGTCCTGAGATAAGCACAGAGCTGCTCAAATCCTTGTGTTTATCTAATCTTTATTATTAATGTGTGAGGAAATAGAAATTCAGAGCTTTTGCATAAATCTGTTGACTATTGTGTTTTTATCCAAAACTAAATGCAGACAAATGTAAAACTCTTATTTGTCTGAGGAAAGATTTCATTAAATATCCCTTAAGTCTCTGCCTTATATTTACTTGTGGTCGTTACACTCCACTCATTTAAAAACTGATGATAACCAAATCACAGTGAAAATTTCACGTGAAGTCAGCTGAGAAGTCTTACACAAACTTCTTGGTATCAATATTCCACACCCAATGTTTCAGTCAATGAATGACATCTTTTCATCTTCTATGCTGAAGTTCTCAACTTCACTGGTTAGTAAGATCTGTTGAAATTGTGCTATACAACATGTTAAATTCTTGCAAACAAACTAAAGCTATATCTTGGCCTTATAGGATATTATTTCATGTTGGCTAATATCTAATAAAAAGTTTTCACGTTAGAAAACCTTTTACCTAGGTCACTGACAAAAAAAACCCTGCCTTTAGCTTACTGAATGACCAAAATAGCTCCAGGTTACCATGCTAGAGTGAAATCTTAATCTCAAAACCTTCAGTAGGAAAGTCAAGTATTAGTAAGTAGATTCAGTCAGCACTAGGATAGATCCTGTTATTATCTATTAAGCATGTGACTAGAAAACAATACATCATCTTCTTCTTGGTGTTTTCAGATGGGGTTGGAACTTATTTTTACTTTCAACTGGCATCAAGGCAGCCAAGTCTGTAAAATTTCCCGTATTTAGTATATATTTCTTTGCATTTTCCTTGAATGCCAAGGTACAAAAAGTACCTCTTTGCACAGGTTCATGCATTTTATTTATTAAAAACAAAGTTATGGTATTATTCTAACTGCAAATCTGGTTAGATTTGGAGACAGTCTGAAGGATTGCAAGGAATACAATTTAAAAGTTTGACTGCTTATCCAAAATCTAAATCAATGGTTGTAATGAACAAAAATTAGGCAACTACGGACCTTTCTAGTTATCTTAATTACATTATTAGGAGAGAATTAACATGTGACAAAAAACCCCAAAAACAAACAAGATAGAAAGTTGAGATCAGTAAGATTAAAAATAGAAATGAAATCATTAAGATCATGGTCCCAGTCATCTTTTTGGAATAATAATTTATCCCTGTTCATACAGTAATGAGGAAGTGAAGATTCCTCTTGCAGTCCAAGATCTTTGCAGTCCATCTACAATTCATGGCTCTTGAAAGACAAATGAAAAATGAGATGCAATGTTGAGAACACAAAGGACTGAAAGGGTGAGAGGAAGCAATCATGTGGAGAATAAATCATCAGGGTGATAGGGAGACCTGTCTGATGGACAGCTTCAGAAACACAAAGGAATTGTCTGTGCAATAATGAGCTATGAGTTTTCGAAGTGAGATGACAGCAAAAGAAAGCCAACACTTTCCAGTTTAGTGCAGAGTATGAAGAGATATCTCATGACAAAGTAGACAGGCAGAACTTGTCTCTGGGCATTTCTAGTGGAATAACACTTTGAATACAGGATTCAATATAAGAAACTGTCTTTCAGATAAACATTTATAAACTGTAGAGAATTCAGAGACAATAATGAAAAAAAAAAGAATTATGAAAGAATTGACTTCTGAGGAAGAAATAGAAAATTCTAGAAAATTCCACATCTCTAGTATGATGCCTGGAGTGAAAGAAGAAAATTATGAGTATCCAGCACAAAAAATGATGACTGAGAAACATAGCAGGAGGAATAGCATGGGAACATACCAAGGGGCTACATTAGAAACCAAGAGAGTCTTCTGGTATCTAAAGATAATATGTAGACTTTACCGAGCCAACAATGATACTACAGCAAAGTATTCAGTGTGGACAGGCAAGGAAGTTCTCTTTTACACCAAATAGCAACAAGTTTTCCTCAGTTAAAGAAGTTTCTGTTTTGTTTACTAAGAAAACAGATTGTTAGACACTAATAGTTGGAATCATGTCTGTGCAACCATATACCAGAGAAAAAAAAAGAGTATAGGACTGAAAAGCTCTGATAAAGCAGGTAAGGATCTTCAAGCTGTTGCATAACAATGTCTTATAAACTAACTGCAATCAATCGTTGTACCATTAAGTATAGCTTATTCCTAACAGTGAACTGGAATACTTTCAGAGTATTTCCTAGGAGCAACAGTGAACTCCAGGAAGACAGAATTAAGATTTTAAGTGACTCATCATGTTATTCTTGATCTACAAAAATGTGGACTCAGTTTTCTCGATGCAAAAAAAATAGAACAAACAGCTGGTATATGCAAAGAGTTTAGTTTGGTTTAGCTGTTTGGAATTACCCTATGAATATTCTTGAATTAAGTTGTTTTTTTTTTTTTCAGTGCAGTAGCTAATTTTAGCTTCATTTTTGTTAGTCACTCTGGTTCGAATCAGTACTGATCTCCCCCAAATAAATGAAAAATGAAAGAAACAAGGTAGTAAAATGTAATAAACTTATTATTCCTTTACAATTTAAGCATTAAGTTTTCAACTACATTATTGACGTTATTATCTTTTGTTATATCAACAGAATAATTGAAAATTTTATGAAGTTTGCAGTTATGCAGTAATGTTTTAAATTTATGATAGACTTAAATTTTAAGTTGATTCATTTAATTCCAAAACACAATTTTGCAATTCTGCAATGTTGCAGAGAAACTGAATGAATATACTGGAGTTCATCAATAGTTTTTCCTTCCAAATGATGATTATGATTGACTTCCAAGTCCTAGAATTTTTTACCAGAATTCTACTTTCTGAAAAATTCTAGGAGCAGCAAGAATATTATTACTGTTTGATGAGTCTGAAGTTTGATGGTAAAATAGTAATTGAGAGAGGGTGAACTGTCACAGAAAAGCCTTACTGGCAGTAGTTAAAGGTTTTTCCAATAGCTTTGTCACAATAAAAGAAAGAAAATTTCAGTGCAAGTATCTGTTTTTGGACTGTAACAGAGACACTCAGTACTAAGACCACTAATGCACTCCAGTAGAAATAACATGGTTGGAAAAGCAGCATTCATTTTAATAAAGAAGCACTGAAATAGAAGCAAGATGCTAACTCAGCATTTAAATATTTAATAGTACTTAAAAATATTATAAGAAACAAAAGGATCTAAGGAAGCAGTTATAAAAATGTTATTTCATCTGTGACATGATAAGACCATTTTGGATTATGGTTTATTTGCATAAAAATTCAACTGAGAGGTGGAAGTTGTTATTTTGCCAATGTTAGCAAGCAGGAAACATTGACATAATTTAATAAAACGCACTAGAAGAGGAATTTGAGGATGAACAGAAATGAATTATCGTATTTCTCTAATTTCATATTTAACAGTTGTTTCAACTGTATTCTACAGTTGAAACTGTATTCTACAGCCAGTGTGGTTAGATTAGCTCTGTAAAATCACAGTGTAATTACCAGGAGCTATTCCAACCATGTTCATAGCAATATCTACCCTCCAAATGATGCTATCCATTATCAAAACCAGAACAACAATTTCCAAAGTGCATGGGTTGTAATTTTGTACATGAAACCAACAAAGAGGTTCACAGTAGATAGAAACAACATGCTCTGGACCATCCCTGCTCTTGGATTTGTAATTGGAAGACGTTCTGGAGAAAGGAAAAGGCAAAGGCAGCTATGCCTTTACCTGTATGTCTTAAATGGTTGCTAGTAAGTATTGTTATTTCTTCAAATGAGAGTCCATGTATATATAGAGATAAGTGACTTCAGGCACTTTTTGTAGCACACTTGGTTAACCATCTCACTGTCTCTTAATTGAGTACCAGCTGCTACTGCTGCCTTATAGAAGGCTTTGTAAGCTTTGCATGCCTAAAGGATGATGTGCTGCTCAGTGAAGGTTACACTGTGCCACAAATCTCTACACATCAATACTACAGGATTTTCCAGTTATTAAATAAAATGTAGTCTGGTTGTTGTCAGTTTGATAAAAAGTCCAGGCATGGCCAGAGATCCAGAGGAAGAAATGTTGAAAGGAAATAACAGAATCCTGATACCATACCCCCTCCCCACCAGCACACAAGTAAATTCTCTACAGATTTCCAAACAGAAAAAGTCATTCTAATACTCCTAACATCAGTGTAGGTCAATCTGCTACTATTAAATATTATAGTGCTAAATTTGTGCTGGGGCTATAAGAATTACTGAGCTATAGTCCCTGTAAAAGTGTAGTTTTTCATTGTGCATTTTACAGCTAAAAATTTAATAAGCAGTTTTACTTTCTTTCCTGATTTGATTAAATAGCCTATAACAAAAACATGACATAATTTCCTCCTTCTGTAGCTTTGTTATTTCATAGAGGCATAAAGTTTTACAGTTGTGAGTTATTAGTAATTTTAGAAGTGGTAACAGTTGATTTATAAATCAATTTCCCTTCTCACTTTTCCTTCATTCCCATTGATTCTTTTCTGTTTTACTACTACCATGACCTTCTTAGAAAGGTTAAAATAATGTTTTAATATTATGATCATTGTTAGCCTTCTAATTTCCTCCAAATCGTTAACTTAAAGCTGAAGATACTTCAGCTTTGGATCGGTTGGACATAAAAAGTAACCCCTAAAAGAGAGTGCCTTATGCAAGAGAGCTAACAGGCCCTGTTTTGACACATTATAAAAATGAAGATTGTGCTATTTATGAAGAGTTCTGTTTAAATCCACTCTTTAAATTTTTAAATGCCTCTACAGACACCTCATTTTCATATTGGGAGGTGAGAGAAACAAGGCAGAAAATAGTTCTTACCTCTCCTTAGGTTGCTGTTTTATTGAGAAAAAAAAATTAGTTAAAATTAGCAGAGATACTGCAATTCTTTAAGTGCAAGAATACAGTTTCAGTCCACTAATTTTTAGTGTCTCAGTACTAAAAATTCAGAAACTCCAGTGTAATTAAAGAATAAAAGAGCAATCATTTCCCTGTGATGAAGAAAGCAGGAGATTCTACACAAATGTAGTAATCTAAGAAAACCACTGATTTAGTTTAACTCATTTAAGTGTTGCACAATGTGGAGGAAATATTTTTAGACTCATTAAATCCAAAAGATAAGGTTACTAACATCTGATGGAAATTTATTAAAGCAGAACTCAATACTAAATAAATTCTTCTCATGTATCAGGATCTTCAATGAACCTTTATTGCCCTGATAAATATTAAATTGGGGCCATTAGAACCTGACATAATCCTCTGAAATTCAGAAAACTAACTGATAATGAAAGGAAAAAGAAAAAAATCACATAGTACCATCTGCTATGATCTTTGCTTAATATAGCAGATTACATTTTATGGACAGAAAAAGCTTTCCAAAATTTGAAATGTGACCTACCAATAATGTAGGTTTGTGTTAAAAGAATGACTAGAATTAAGATGTTGCAAGAAATGAAACTCTGAAATTAGATGCAAAGAAATAAAAACAAAAACAAGAAAAGACAAAAAGAGGTGCCAGAGTACAGTTTATAGCACTTGTCTACTTATATTTTTAATATACAAGATAAATGGGGACAAAATTAACAAAATCTCTGGATAATCATTATTTGTGATGATCTCACAATGAACATTATAAATGAACAAAACAGTTCTGATGAGTTTTTTGGGAGTGTTAGGAGAAAAATGATAGACTGTTACCTTTATTGTTAAAATTTATCCAGAACTCTATCACAGCAACACTTTGATTTCTGGATGTAAAGAAAAAAAGCTTTGTCCATAAACTTGTCAGAAATATTTCAGAACCTTGTACACCATAAGAAATGTCAGTGGATGATAACTGCAGTCAACCAGCCAGTGCAAACCCTACAGTGCCTATGTACTGGATTTCAACACAGTGCTAGCAGAAAATCAATACTAACTTTCTACAACTTTTTCACACAGGACTCTCTGTAATCAACAGTCAGCCAAAGATCTACTATTCAAATTTGTTCACTGACATGACAGCTCATCTGTCAATTTGGTTTTTTTAAAAAAGTGTCCAGCTCTGTCAGGAAAAAGTGCTTAATTTCTGTATTTTAAATTGGACATGGGAATCTAAGTTGATATTTACCCTTAAAAGCACATAGAATGGTACCTTCAACTTGGTGCTATTTATAAAAATTTCTTATGATATCTGGATAACTAAATTCAATGGGAGACAACAGATACTGAGGACTCCAAAACAGCACTAAATGAGGACAAAAATTAGTAGTCCAGGTAATGGAGAACAACGGAGACCTTGATGTATGGTTATGTGGAAGCTGTCATTCTAATTTCACCTGTGCTCTGAGCCAGTGGGACACAAGCCATTTCTGATTGGAATTGTGTAGCTGTATTAGGAAAAGCAGATGCAGCAGTAGTAAGTCCACCTGAAAAATTTTTTTTTTTACCATGGCCATTACTACACGCTCATCTGTTTCTATCACTTTGGAAGTAGAAATTCAAGAAAATAGAACTGCTGAAAATCAAAACTATGGGATGAGAAATAGCTCTTGGCAGAGGAGAGCAAACTGACCAGCAGTTACAACTGAACAAAAAGATAACATTATAGAAAGATAGCCAGTGACTATCTTCTTCTGTTTGGCTTGGCCAACACAGCTCAGCTGTAGAGTCAGGAAAGCAGGTATTTGCACATGAGGAAAAATCACTTACACTTCAAAAACTATTAATGATGTCCAAGATGTCACCAAGACCCCCTGGTAAGATACATACTATACTTACAACTGTTAGCTAAAAACTATGTAGAGATGTATTAAATTACAGTTAATATGTGTGGTGCATTTATAAATAGATACCAATTTAAATGTGCATGTGACTACTGAATGCATGGAATCCTAATATTAAAACAATTCTAAGTGAAAATTCAGTATCTAACTAGCCATCAGTGGCCGTCATACAAACTATCTCATTCTACTTCACAGCAAACATAACTTCAAAACATGAAGTAAGTTTTATTTACACATTGCACAGCTTTTCCAAAGCCTGTTCCAAATTATGTCCTTTTTATTCACAGTGCAACTTCAAGTGCTTTTACACTCTTTTGACACAACTGCACAAAGATCACAAAGTTGAATATGAATAACTACTTTAGAGAGTTCAAATTCTGACCTGCCCTAAAATGTACTCTGCTGGAATATTAAAACAATGAAACTGATTGTTAAAACTGTAATTATGTTCAACTTCATTGGGAACAAAAAAACCAAAAAAAAATTAATCTAATTTAAACTGAAACTTTTAATTAGATTTACAAAAATGAGTTTTGAATCAGGCTTTAAGTAATTGAGCAAGCAAATGTTATTTAGAGTTTGAACATTGACATGAGTTCGAGATGCTTGTTAAAGGGTAGATTTTAATTCATGCCATTTCAAATAATTATTTTAACATAACTGTGTCTGTAACTAAACTGTCATAATCTTTTCATCATGTAAGATTTCAAATCTTAATTTTAATTAAGAATTGCTTTATCTTAGGATATTTACAAGTTAGTTATAAGCAAAATAGCCAGGTATATAGAGGTGGAGGTGTTTTGTGATTGTGTTGGACAATGAGAATAAAATAGTAACAGTTTTAGGAGAAGTAGTATTAGCTTGCACCATAATACAGAAGTATGAGGAGTTTTTAGATTTGATAAAAGATCAAATACAGTCTCCAATATATGTTGTGACCTGTATTGCTTTGAACTCATTGGTCATCATCACTACACTTGCACATTGAAGATCCAAATTCATGCCTTCATATATTTCAGTAAAAAGTAATAATTACTAATTTTGAGTGGTTTATTCTAGATATCATGTTTGGTTTTTATTCCTAGCTCACTACTGGTGGGGTGGTGAGAAGCAGAAATGACCTTGACTCTTTGCAAGCACTGCTCAGCAATAACTGAAACATCCCTGTGTTATCAACACTGTTTCCAGCACAAATCCAAATCATGGCCCCATGGCAGCTATTATGAAGAAAATTAACTCTGTTTCAGACAAACCAGCACAATATTGCTGTAGTAAAGATCCACTATCACCAAAAGCAGAAAACAAAATTGCATCATCTTCTATACTTAATAAAAACAGCTATGTAGCTCTATATGAAGAACAAAATGAAACATCTGGTAGATATGTTACAAACTACATGGTCATTACTTTTTTAATATAAGCCATCAACAACAGTAAACAGGAAAAATAGCTTCCTAAACATTTGGCATTCTCACACAGCAGTTAAACTGGAACACTTTACTATGAAAACCAAATGAAAATAAACTTTTGAGAGAATGTAAAACTAACAAACAAAAAAACCTCTTTCATCAAATGCAGCTAGAACTGGGACTATAATTCTGTACAAGATGTGACTTTATAATGTGTTAAACATATCCCACTAGCAGAAAACATTAATTAGAGCTGAACTAAAAAAAAAATCACAATGAATAATTTACTCAATGAACTTAGCATCTTCTTCAGCTTACAGTGTGTTTGTGAGAAGACAATGATTTCTTCAGTTGCATTTTTGTGTTAAAAACTTCTGAACAATTTATTTTATCTTCTGTAAGGTACCTGCTAAAAGTTAATGATCCTATTTCCCATTGAAACAATGTGTGTTTTTTTCACACAGATCACACAGCACCTTGCATAAGCAAACCACACAACACAGTAGGTTTTGCAAACAGATGCACTGAACAGAGTTAAGAATACTGAAAAATTCTTCCTAAATTTGTAGGTAATTATGTCTACATTGTGACATCCTTGAAAGTCCATGAACTCTAAAAGTGGTGGGGAAGCAAAGTACAAAGAAAATTTTGGACACTTCAGAGTAAAAGCAGAAATATTAGGAAATTAGGAAAATTTAGTTTTCATTTCCAAGGTTATCATAACATAAAAACCTCTTTATCAAACAAGACCTGCACTGGGTCACTTTGAAAAGCTGCAGACAGAATATACAGACCCACAAATGATGATGCAATTACTTATTCATTCTCTCAGGTAATCTGTTCTCTCTAATTTTTGCAAATACACAAATCAGAGTTCTCAGGTTCTTAAAGTAAATTGGCCTTTAAGATACTAGAATTTTGAATGATTACTGTTGCTATACAGTTACAGAGTAGATGAACACACAGGGAACCTATATGTTAGGTTCAAACAGCTATTTTAAGAAGGCTATGGAAACAGACCAGGTTTCTTCTACAACATTCCTAGAAGTCCCTGATTCTGAACCTGATCCCAGCAGACTATCACTTTTCTTTCCCTAAACCATAAAGACTATATATGTTCAGATTCCATCCTGACATATGTCAGTACATAGAGTGTGTACCTGGATCAGGGTCGTGCTTGTGGATGGCTTGTGCTTGCAGTTAAATACATCCTAACAGAATCACCTTACCACAGTCAGCTATTTTCAGCCGTGTTTACACAGCCTATTACTTTTTAAGTTTCCTTCATGCCTACTGTTCAGGAGAGAAACATAAAGCATATGAAGGCATGGGACATTCAGTTTTCCAATATCAAAAACCCTGTAAATGTTAAGAGGGTTCTAGTTCAGAAATAGTCTGTGATTGGTTTCCAGTGGAGGCCATACTTTAACTCTGAGTATGATCTGCTTACATTTTAATTGATAGCTCATGTTGTGACTTGATTTATTAACTTACAACTTTGTGAATCTGGATTGATCTGGATTGGTGGTCTGTGATTGGTTTCCAGTGGAGGCCATACTTTAACTCTGAGTATGATCTGCTTACATTTTAATTGATAGCTCATGTTGTGACTTGATTTATTAACTTACAACTTTGTGAATCTGGATTGGTGCTGGACTTTCTTACTTCACATCTACTACATCACAAATGCAGATGGTGTCAATTCTGAATTGATGTTGTTGGACACTACTATCAAGTCAAGAGTTATGTTTCACTAATGGAAGTTGTAATAGTTTTGTTTCTTTTGATAGTATATTTCATTTCAGCTTTATTTTTATCTCAGATTTCATCAGTTGCCCATCCAAGTGAGCAAACTAAATTCAAGAACTTCACTAGGTCAAATTTACTTTATATGCTACCACTTCTACTGCAAAGTCATTGTTCTGTTGATTTCTAAAAGTTGTTTTTTATCCTCACATCTTCCAAGCCCATATATTCTGCAGATGATATCTAATCAGATTGCTCTAACTTGTTTCTATCTGTGGTGACTTGCTTCTCCTCGCTATAGTTTTATAACCTGCACTCCTCTATACACTAGTTGCTGTGGTTCAGTAAATAACAACATTGTCCTACTTTTCCCTCTGACTGCATGAGGCTTTTTTGTCATTTTTTTTCCCCCTTAGGCCTTGACAGTACCAATAACCCATTTGAAGAAACAGATACAGCAAGAAATATAAAACTGTGCTTTACCAAAAAAAATTTTCCTCCCATCAGATCTCTAAATATAGCAGGTCTACACTAGTGCTCGGTACCTGCCATGCAAGACTATGTGTACAAATAAATCCAGATGAAACATTAAACAGTCAGGTTTTAACTTCTTAGTTACTGACTCTTCTCCCTTGAATACCAGTGAGCATTTCAGTAGCTCTGCAGCGCACAATCTTATCAGGATGCAAGACACAAAGTAGAAGATTCTTTCAAAGGGGTTCCAACATAGCTTATTAAAGCACAAAACAATTTAGTGACATGTTTCCTTTGCCTCAGCTGCAAAGTCATTGAGTGGCTGCAAGGAAGGAAGCCTGTTTTTCTATCTTTTTATGCAGCCTAGACTTGTCTGTGGGGGCAGAATGGAGTGATGAATGAAAACACCAAAAAACAGTGCATAAATATTGCCCATTGTTTCCCAAATGCATCAGAATGGAGGAGAGAGAAGAGAAAGTTCCAGGGAGACCTTATTGCAGCTTTTTAATACTTACAAGGAGCTTATAAGAAAGATGGGGAGAGACTTTAATAGCACTTTTAGAAATAGGACAAGGGGTAATGATTTTAAACTAAAAGAGAATAGATTCAGATTAGAAATAAAGGATGGAGGGCTTTGAGTCACCTGATCTATTTGAAGATGTCCTGCTCATTGTAGGAGCTGTGGAAGATCTTCAAGATCTCTTCCAACCTAAACCATTCTGAGATTCTATGAGATCAGAAAGGTATCCATAATAGCACTACCATATCATAGGCAAGAAGCAAGTAGACCTAATAACAGCAAGCATAGCAGTAGTGTCCATAAGGGAGGAAAACCAATAAGAAGACAGAAGAATGCAAATCATCTTCTCTAAATGGTGGACATTTATTTTAAAACATGAGGAGGAAGAAGTGGAGAATGAGTAGAGATTGCCTTTTAAAGCAGATTAAAATCTTTCACAAGTTACAGAAAATAAATTGCAAAGGTATTGCTCAAATAAACTTGTCAGCACCTCGCCACTAAGACTGCTAATTATATTACTAAATACAGCAGGCCAGCAACTGTTCTCTGCCCATAAAGCCAAATGGTGACATTGACCTTGTGTCCATATGGTTACAGCCTCCCTTACTCTTCTAACAAAGACAGACTTGCCTTATCTACATTGCCAGCTGGGAACAGCCTCTGCCCTATCATCTTCCCCTAAATTGTGCCTGGGCATTATTTCAGAGCATGTAATTTGGCATAGACTGAAACTATTACCAGTGTGAGTGCAAGCAGACCAGATGCATCTAGCACATAGAGTGGTACTCCAGCCAGAGTGTTAGCTCTGTTTTCTTTATGGGGTAGGTGTAGCTGAAATGTCTGAATTTGGGGTGATTAGTCTCATAAGGAACCAGCCACTGGAAAACTGTAATAACCTGATGCAAGCAGCTCATGTTGGTTTCTTAAAGCACTCTTTTCCACAGTGTATGTTATATGTATCTGAAAAGTAACAGAGCAGAAGGAACGAGGTAGCAAATATAAAATATTTATGGTTATAGTTTTCTCTAGAATATTTACGTGCCTGTTTGATTTAAACTTGACACAGCTTCTTATTGGTTCATATTGTTATTAAACTCTAATTCCAGTATTCTTGAGTCAACCACGATTAGTCTTCAAATGAGAGACCAATGCCTTGAGACATAAGGGTTCTTTTCTACACTCTAGAGGCTCTAGTTCATTTTCCAAAATGATCAGCATCTTTCAGATGACATATTCACTCCAATTTCTAATAACTTCTAGCATTACTTTACATGTTAAACAAAAAGAAAACACCAAAAAACAGTGCATAAATATTGCCCATTGTTTCCCAAATGCATCAACTTTATATAAAATCCTTACCTTTGATACAGTAGGAACAGGATCTTTTTTACTTCTTTTTTTTTTTCAAGTATGAGATTTATGCTTATTTGAACATCTCCTGGTATTTGTGATTACCCATAGCTAATCTATCTGGGTTGCATTCATTTTGTTTTTTTTGTAGAAGCAGAACACTCCATGTTGTGTACACTCATGGAAAAGCACTTTGCAGTTAAGTGTGTAGGTAGCTTTGGAAGAGGCAGCATCTGAGCACATAACATGAAGGGGGACTTTGGTGGGGAACAAGCTTTGAAGCATGGGTATAAAATGTTCTCAAGAACTCATATTGCTAATGAGACTGAATTCTGAAGCAGGTATGAAAATATATGATCAGCCATTTCATATTTCACTGCAATGGAATGAACTTATTCTCTGAATAAACAGACTTGATACTAATTTAACACCTGTGAGAGTATTACATTTAGAAGTGTAATACAACTAGAACATATTTGCAATAACTGGAAAGTAAGCAGCAGGTATGTTACATGAATTAAACTTACAATTATGAATGTTCTTATGAGGTACTAAAGGTTGAATCTTTTTTTTTTTCCCCAGTGGAAGAAAATAAGTATAGGATTGCAATCCTGAAGAAAGAAGCTATTTTAATTCATGTATTCAGAAGGGAAGGAATGAAAATTATCTCTTCTACAGTAACCACGTGTAGTACTTTCACATTAATAAAAATTTTAAAAAGCATCCAACCTTAAATATGTTGCAGATTTCTCACTTGAGTTATCTTGTAACTAGAGTGATTAGGACATATTTTACAATTTGATAGGTGGCAGTTGATGCATACAGTAATTTAAAAGTATAGTCAAATAAATATATACTGAATGATAAGCAAGAGTAATTAGACTAATGCTCATTTTTGTCCCCTGAGTTTATTAAAACCAAATAATTGTGGTGATAAAATAGCTACAAAAATTAATAAATTAATGACAACAAATCAATAAACAATATTCAAAATAAATCCACACAAAATCAATATTAAAAAGAATGAATGTGCCTTACTGCTGTTCTATTTCTTCTCAGGCTAAAGCTGGTATTTGCAGCATCACATGAAAGTTTTTGAGATCACCCTAAAGTTCAAAAGTTTGTTTCATCAGTAGCTTTCAGAAGTTGAGAGCATAAAAGTACTGCAATCAAAACATGAAAGGTTTAATTTTTGAGGGGAAATTCCTGTCCAAATGCACCCCTATTTGTACAGCAGGACAAAATGATGGAGGTAATGCTTGGTGAGAGCAACCATGCAAAGGTTTCAAGCAAAGTTTTTGCTTTATTTCTTTGTGAAGCTTATTTTTAAACATTGCAATTGCTGCTTACTGTGCACTTTATCTCAAACCTTGGTAGTGAGCTTATTTTTTAAGTGGAAGAGGATGCTATTCAGCATGCTAAGAAAACAACAAATAATCACACAGGTCAGAAGTTTTGTACTGATTTTCATGTTAAAGATAAATGAAAATTGAGTGAATTTTCTTCATAGCAACTGGCATGGTGCTGTGGACTGAAACATTGTTGATAACACCACAATATTTTAGCTGTTGCTGATTGGTGGTTTACATAGTGTCAAGGCTTACATTTTCTCATCTGTGGTAGCAGTGCATGAGAAACTGGGAGCGACTCAGCCAAGACAGGTGATCCCAGCTACCAAAGGGATATTCCATACCACTTGACATCACACTGAGCAGTAAAACCTAGGTGAAAGAAGGAGGAAGGGGATAATATGGTTATGACATTTGTCTTCCCAAGTAACCACTACATACCATAAAGCCATGTTTTCAAAGAGAGTGAATGAGCAATGAGCGATGGCTAATAATTAATTCCTTATTTTGGTTTGCTTGCATGTGCAGCTTTGCTTTGCTTATTAAACTATCTTCATCTCAAATGACAAATTTTCTCACTTTTATGCTTCTGAATCTTCTCCTCATGCCATGCTGGGTGGGTCTGAGAGAGCAGCTGTTTGGACCGTAGCTACTGGGGTTAGCCCTGAAGACTTTTATATGCAGCTTACCTGCCTGTCAAAATGTGCAGTAAGCAGTTCTAAGAGATGCTCCATGGATTCACTATCAAACCACAAGTGAAGTTTGAGTGACAATGCCAACTGCTGTATGCATAAACAAAAATCCCCTCCAGGCAGAACACTGTTTAGAAGGCTGCAAGCCATGAGTTGGCTTATAACAGTGAGCATTCACATTTTACCCAACAAAAATATTCTAACTTTAGATAAATTGTCAAACTCAACTCCATAACAGAAAATAATGAAATACAGGAATAAAAGTGCTAATTGAAACTTCTCTGGGATTATCCTCAGATTACTACCTGAAGCACTAAAACAGGGAAACTCTGGAATTCACTCCCAAATGTAAAAATTGGAAATAATATATTTCTGGAGATATGTAACCACAGATCTTGTCAATTATTTGGAACTCAGTTCTGGAAGGTGAGAGATTCAAATTTCACACATGTGAAAAATCACCATCTTTTGCAGAGTAGACACATCTTGTTTTTACCTTTTATTTCAGCATGATCTAGATGCTCTTGTAAGCACATGTATGCTTACATATGTAAGCATGAGTGAACTTACAAGTCGACTTTATGGGGTCAGCTGTTTTGTCCTTATAATCACCTTTGTGGCTTTAAAAATAAAGAGTAGAATAAAAATATCCTGACTGATGTACCCCAGTTGTCTCACAGCAGACAAATATTGACTGTAAATAAAAGGAATAAAGCTTCATTACAATGTTTTGGGAGGTTTTTTTACCTCAGTTAAATGATTTGCCAATGTATTGAAAACAATGAGCATGAGCTACTTGTGACGAATTTATCTAATTTCTGCAGCTACATAACTGACATAAGAATCACATGTATCATAAGTACTTCATGATTTACCAGTGCTTTTTATTAATGCTTCATTTTTGTGTCAATTGCTTCACTGATTTTAGTATTTCTCATGATAGCATAAGCGATTTGACAAAAGAGACCAGGAGAGGTAAAGGAAACTTTAAATATACTGATGTATATTCTACTCACAGTTAAGCATTTGTAATGTTGTGGGCATAATTTTTTTTCTGCACAAAGAGAATTAACAGAGAACACAGAAAGTGAAAACCTCCAAATATATTTCTCTAGACTCTCCATTGTAAATTATAGCTATCAAAATTTCTGTTACACACAGTGAAATCTTGACCTTTGAAGTTTGGCAATGTGCAGCCCCAGAAATCCTGAAGCTTTAGAAAAGTTTCTTGTTAAAAGAGTGGCTTGTTATTCACTCATAAATGAAGGTTGCCCAAAAAGTACTTACTCCAGAAAGTCTTCGTCTGAGCCTTGATATTTTGCCTGAAAACAGAGTTGTTCTTAAACAGATGCAGCATTAGAAATGAGAAGTTTCATGAAACTACTTCAAATTTGAAACTAGGGTAAAATTTGAGAAGTTCATAGGCACAACCTGGTTTATCTGTTCTGTAAAAATCAGGCATACAGAGTAAAAAGGCAAATCAGGATGCAATCATGGTAACTGAAACTGTGAGGTAAAGAGGAACCTCTTCATGGAGAGGATCTATGTAGTATTCTGGAGAAATATATCTGGAGGTTGTTCAATGCTGGGTTCCCAGCATTTGAAGGTATGCAAAACTTTCTCACTATATTGCTATTTTTATTGTTTTTTGAAAATATCATTTTATTAAGCAATTTGTTGCCAGGACTTTGTTATGGGTACAGACAAATAGCCCTGAACCACCCCTCTCTTGCCTCTGCTCTCAGTGCAGGACACTGCACCAATACCACTTGTTTCTCTGCAGCATTCTGGGGAGGATCAGTCACATGTGATTAGGTCTGCATGATGCCCTAAGGAGATCAAAATTATACTGGTTTAGACAATAGCCTTCTTCCTAGATGATGTTCTTTCTTATAGGATGAAAGCAAGGAAAGTTGGAGAATTTAATGCCCTCTCCTGTGATGTAGACTAAAAACTGTTCTAGCAATCCAACCAATGTATTTCATGTTTCAAATGAATGAGCTTTTCTGATTAAAAAGAAACCTAATAAGAATTAACAAGTGTGTATAATTACTTTTTTTCATAGTAAATCAATTTATACAATTAAGAATTGATTCCACAGACTACAGATATATTTTTTCATATTGATTGATTTAAGTCTCTTCTAAAAAAGACTAACAGAAGGAGAGAATAAAAATTAGGATAGCGATTTCCATGACTGGGACTGAAGATTATAAAAATATATGTTTGAATCCAGTTCTTAAAGAACAGATACCAGATTGAGACAAAAATCATAGAATCATTTCAGTTGGAAAAGACCTTTAAGGTCATCAAGTACAATCACTACGTTCACATTGCCAAATCCAACACTAAACCATGTCTCTCTGCACCTCATCTACACATCTTTTAAATATCTCCAGGAATGGTGACTCCACCACCTCCCTGGGCAAGGTGTACCAGAGTTTAACAACCCTCTTGGTGAAAAAAGTCTTCCTGATCTCCAATCTAAACCTCACCTGATGCAACTTGAGGCCATTTCCTTATGTCCTGTCATTAGAATTACTGCCAAGACAGAGATTTACCCTGAGAATTTAATAAGTTTTTACTTCAGCACAGGCCTATACCATCAAATATAAAATTTAATGTGCTAAAATATTATTTTCTTATTTACTGAAACCTCGTATTCTTGTTTCAAACAAATATCTTTTGATGTTGTTATATTTAAAAATCAGACTTGAATAAATTCTGTGTTAGAAATTCACAGTTTAAAGAAATAGTGTAATATCTAAAAAATTAAATACTTTTATTAATGACTGAGAAGATCTGAGGCACACAATTGCTTTTCATCATTAAGTTTGTTATGGATATGAATGATTGTATTCATAGAATCATATAATGGTATGGTTGGAATGTTTTATTTCTCAGTGCTTTTCTATGTTAAAAGTACCATTTTTTGCCATTTCTAAGGCATTCAATTAGAATAACATTGGAGAAATACAAAATAAATACCCACTACAATTGTTTACTCTCTTTTTTTATGGTGTGAAACAAGCAACACGATAAGTCACAAATACAATTTCTCCAGTTAAATCTCCTGAGAAAATAAAAGTACTATGAAAATAGTTAAAGTTAGCTCAGATGAACCAATCCTCTGTTCTAAGATTAATTTCCTTTGAAGAGAAAAAGGGAAAAAAAAAAAAAATCAAACTTATTTTAGTTCCCTCTGTTAAATGTTATCTAAATTTTATTCCGGAATACACCCCATCCTGGAGGGCAAGTAACCTCTCTCAAACTACTCTCTTCATTTTTTTTTTTTTTTTGCTAATGTGTGGACAATATGTAGCTATAGCACTTCTAAAGTTAATGTGTTCATTACTATAGAATTGTCTTGAAAGATTTTCACCTGGGTGATTATACAGAAATCTACGCATGTGTTCAAAAACCTGAAAAGGGCCATTGATTGGATAACCTCAATAAAGAAGAAGCTTTCACCCTTTACTTACACTTGTATCCTGTTCTTCAGTCTATGAGCAAAATATCAACAATTGCATAGACATCTTTTTCTTTCTTTTACTTTGCATTCAGTTCATGCCTTGTTGTGAAGACAACAGTTTATATGGAAGGGTAGTTTGATGAATGACCTTTAAATGTGATGTTTAATCAATATTCACACTTGCATATTATTTGGAGAAGCTTGTTGAAAGGATCAAACTTCCAAACAGCCTGCCAGCTGTTAACTGTGCATAAGTTATGATTTTGAGATGGCAGATTCAGTTAACATATAGAAAATAACTAATAAAGATGTCTGCTAATAAAGAGAGTTTACCATTTAAAAAAATTATAACTTAGGAATTTGATTTTAATGATTTAGCAAATTATTAAACCAGTACAGTTGCTGTAAGAGATTCATTTGCAGAAGTACTTTCTGATAGAACAGTAAAAATCAGCTACTCCAAAGCATTTCAGAGCATTTCCTATCTTGTCTATAAAATTTACAGAGTTTAGACAGAGAAATTTCCATAGACAAGTTGCTAAACATTGACGTTGTCTAATCAACTTTAGATTTGATTTTCACCAGGATAATGACACAATAGCATTACTGAATTAAAAAAATAGGAAAAAATATTCTAAACCAATTTTTAAAAAGTTTCTCTGCACTTTGGGAATCTCATTTTTTGCCATACATTTCTTAATATCTTTATTTAGATCTCTTGGTGATAAAGAAGTTTTTATATTCTGTTACAAAGTTGTTGTTTTATAATAAAGAATTTCAAGAACAAAAAGAGTCTTGAGAAGAGAATATTGCAAGTAGAAACAAGAGGCTTATAATTATGAGCAGAACTGCAAATCCATTTATGAAGCCTGGAGTCATCAGTCAAAAGATAAGGTGTAAATATTATTATTTAAACATGAATGAGGTTTTGGGCAGATGAAAAAGAAATAAAAGCCTAGAACTTACACTGAAATCCAGATCAACTTGTGGAAATAGTAAAACAGAATTGTTAAATGCATTCTCTTTCCTTGGTGCATCTATGAAGACAGGGAAAAAAATACATGCTAAGTACAGACCTAATGTATACAAAAATGCACCGACAGGTGCCAACTGCAGAACAAAGCAGATTCTTTTTTTTTCCCAGTACCAGTGACAAAAAAAAGATTTTTAAATTGGCAAGTGAATAGAAGAAAGAAAAATAAGAATTTCAATATAGTTTTGTCAAAGAATGGCAGATTAGAAAACTGGAAAACAGCACTCAAATATGCTGTAAAATGAATGACAACCTTATCAGTTTCTCCTAATGGCCACAAGGGAATAGGTGGGCTGATAGTGACTAGAAATGCATATTAAATATGATTACTTTTATTTAACAATATGCAGCATCTTTTCTGAACAATAAAATTGGATTTGAAGGTACTGCCAAAAAGCTCTTTGTAATTCAGAATGAGATTTTATTGCATAAATGAAATTCAGCAGTGACATTAAATTTCACAGTAAACCTCATCGCACTCATACAACCCACGCATTTGCTTCAAGGAAGAAATCATACTTTTCTGTACTTTAAGCTATAGACATTTTAGAAGTTTGGGATACTGCCATACCTCAACAAGAATAGCTTGAGTGGTTTGAATCATTGGACCTCTTAGACAACCATGACTTTAAAGATAAGTTCATATGCTATGTTGCAGTTTGAGTTAGAGTTAGTTATTCTGGTTTCTCTGAAGTTACAAACTTCTCTTGCAAGTAGAATGGAAACACCTCACAAGAGTTTTCTGAAAAGAAAAGAAAGAAAAGATTTCAGAAAATCTGGGGGGTTTGTTGGTTGGTTTGTTTTAATGTTTTAGTTGGTTGGTTGGTTGGTTTGTTGTTGCTTGTAGCAGGATATGGGCTTTTGTGATACAGGCTAACACAAAGGCCTCAGGACTTGTCAAGCTTTGTCTAGACTTCTCTGTGCTTATCTAGAGATTTGTTTTAGGCTGTAACAACAGTTATCCAATGACCAGTTCACTATTATTTTGTTTTAGTTATTATTTAGGTTTGTACGGTTGTTTGATGTCAGGTCTGTTTGA
Organism: Urocolius indicus; assembly: GCA_013401255.1. NCBI lineage: Eukaryota > Metazoa > Chordata > Aves > Coliiformes > Coliidae > Urocolius > Urocolius indicus. The sequence continues at coordinate 72,450 of WBNH01008994.1, forward strand.
TGCCAGTAGCTACATTGTGAAGAATCAGCTATCTATGATGCTGATAAAGTGCAGCATGGAAGAGAACTGGCATGAGATGACAGCAGGGGTCCTGATACTGGTGGCTGCAGGGTTATAAAAATTCACCAGTAGTTCATCAATGGTCAAAGGAAGGCACCCTTGGGAGCTTTGAAACACTGTTTTCATATATAAAATGCATCACAGATGGTAAATTTGGCTTTAATGCGGACCTACGCACCAGTGAAAAAGACCAGGGTACACTCTCTTAGCAAATATAAAAATGCCCTCAAACATGTCCTACAATGAGAAGATGAAACCATCGACAGCATTAGCACATTCCTCTCAACAAAGGACTGAAGATGTTGAGTAAAATGTCCCCACGATACTGAAGGCTTTCACCTAAGTGGGATAAGCATGACACCAGAGAAAAGGAAATTCACTAGAAAGTTCACGTATATCACATTTTAACTTCATGGAATTTGAACTTGAAGTGCTAGTATCCTTGTAGCTGAAACAATATTTCTTTGATTAGACATATAAGGCATTCATTCTACTGACAATAAATTATTTGGTTCATGTTGGTACAAATATTTTCTGATCTATCCTATAACCTGCATGCAATGAATTGGTAACTTTTTTTTTTCTCTGCCAAAAATATTGTTTTCCAGTAGGATTTGTTCTTTTTAACTGACAGATCTACACACACTGTGTCTGTAATAGCACAGGGTTTCTATTCAAATGCAAAGATATTTTGTTGAAGACAAAAGAGGAGACACAAACATCAATTTTTTGTCTCAATAAATGGAAAGCAAAATGCTGCATTTTATGTACAGGTGTAAATAGGATGTTGATCAGTTGGAGAAAAAATGAAAAGCATCCTTTCTTTAACCTTTTAGATAACTGTATTTTTCTCATTTTAATCTACAGTACAGCTGAGGATGAAAAGATGAACTGAATTATACAAATTTGTGAAAGATGCATTCCTGAGTGACCTGATCTAAACAGACACACTATTTCAGGGGGGTTGGACTAGATGATCTTTACAGGTCCCTTCCAACCCCTACCATTCTGTGATTCTGTGGTATAGGAACAGGGAATGTTTATTTAAGAAAAAGGATGCCAAATAAAAAGAAATTGTAAATAAATGCTATTAAAACTCCTTAATCTTACTTGCTTTTTCCCACTTGCGATTTTTTTTTAATGGAATTGTTACAGGTGAGATTTATTCCAGGAAATACCCTTGTTACTATCAAATGTGTATTCATAAAAGTCACCCATCAAAGTAACTAATGTTTTATTCTAGTTCCTTATTTACAGCACGGGAAAGATACTTGCTGACTCTGATCAGGCAACATTTAGACATGAACCATGAACTCTTTCAATCTTCTTATCAGTCTAGGTTACTGTAGAGAGCTGCAGATGCCAGGGCTCCATCACCCTTACAGTAAAGTAGTTTTGCCTTAAGTTTAAGTGGAACTTTTAGTGTTCCAGCCTATGTCCATTACCACTTGTCTAGTCTCTGGACACCACAGAAAAAAGTGTTGCCCCATATCCTTGACATCCACGTTTCAAATACTTGTAAGTATTAATGAGGTCCCCTCTCAGTCTCCTGCAGGCTGAACAGTCCTTGAATCTGCAACCTTTCTTCATAAGAAAGATGCTCCAGCTCCCTAGTCATCTTGGTGGCCCTGTGCAGGCCTCCTTCTAGCAGTTCCCTGTCTCTCTTGAGCTGGCAAGCCCAGAACTGGATACAGTACTCCAGATGAGGTCTCACCAGGGCAGAGTAGAGGGGTAGAAGAACCTCTCTTGACCTGCTGGACATACTCTTATCTCCACATGTAAGTCCCTGCTACTGTTATCATTCTAATACTTATCATTAACTCATGTCTACAATGTGAGTTGATTTTTATTTTCTAAATAATTTACATGTCTTGTCACAAGAATGAGTAGTGGATTCTCATAGGGTTAAATGTACAGAAGCTAAGATCATCTAGGGTAATTCTACTTTCTGCTAATATATGTTTATGCTGTGAGCACTGGAGCTATTTGCCAACCAAAACGTTAATTACCACTGAAGTTAATCTTGCATCATCCACATGCATTTATATTCAGAGGAGATCTGCTTTACACATCTCCTTCTGATCTTTATTAAATATGATTTTAATCTTTAAAATCCTTGACCAATGTATCAGTAATAATTGGCCTAATACAGAACTGCTGTGAAGGAGGAAGAGAAAAAAAGTCTCCCTGCCACACAACATTTTTCAGCAAGCCAATGAACAAGGACTTTGAGCCATGCTGAGTACGAAATCTGTAGTTAAGGCTGATTGGTCTTTAGATTGTAAGATGCTCTTATAACATCAATAAATCAGAACAAAATTTCACACGAGAGAGTGACTAACAGTATTGTGCTGTCACATTAAAGTGCAAAGATGTCTAAAAGCATATCCACGAGGCTGAGATTCTAACTTGTTATGAAGGTGGTAAAATTAATGTAAATCATGTTTGCCCTTTCAAGCTAAACAATTAAAATTGGCAATGACATTAGCATTCTCATTAAATTTTGAATAAATGAAATTCACCCAAACTCCTGTAGAAACCTGACAAGAAAACAAATCACAGTTATCAATACCAGTAACAGAACTAGGAAATAAAGAAATCAGAATGATTTTAAAGACAATTCTTCTAGATGGAACATTTTTTAGAAATGGTCTTGAGGAACTCAGAAAAATGAACTGAGAAGAAATATCATAGAGGAAACCTCTCATACTATAAAGAGTCTTAAATAAGCCTCAGCCCTTTCTTGGCAAGCTATAAAAAACAATTTTTTCATCAAAATGAAGGTTTCTTGTCCTGTAACTCTCCACTTCTGGCATCCTTAAAACTTATACAGTATCTTTTATTTAATGCCTTATGAAATAAAACCCCCATTATTTGGCTGTATTAGCGTTGAATTTTTAATCATATACTAAAATGTCTTCCTTTGAAAGGTGTAGTCAAAATAAACTGGGAAGTTATTGTCATATCATTAGAGATTATGAAACTCAAATACAAATGAAGGTATTGTACCTGCATTAATAATCCCAGTATGTTGATACGGACAACTGTCTCAGTAGCAGTGGAATGATAACTTGTTTCTGGAAGTTCCCGTCCAGAACTGGCCTAGCATTGGTTACTTTAGGACTTGAGTGGAAGTTTGATGGTTCACTTTTGTTTTCTTTATGGAGTTTTGAGTCTGTATTATAAAATATAATCACTCTGTTAACATGAACCAAAACTATACATAAATACATGGTGGAAGGCTGCTCAGAAATTGTGTCCTTGCACTAAACACATGCACTGAGACATGCCAAGATCCTGAGTGATATTGAGCTACTCAATGGAAAGCAAATCAACTTCCAAAGCAGGTTAACTCAAGGCAGGCATCCATCATCGGTCCTTGTGCATTTAAAGAGAAGCAACTATCCAATCAAGCAAGCAAACAAAATAGAAAGCATTCCTAAGGCACCTAAGTTTCTACTCCGAGGCAGTGATATATTATTACCTCTTTGCTTCCTGCAGTGAAGTTTTCCTACAGAAAAGAGGAGGAAGCTCAGCTATTGAAAGATTCATCAGAGATTTGCCTTCCAGACATAAAGATATTTTACTTAGCTATTTCCAATGATAGCATGTGTATGAAAATACCTATTTTAATCACTCCAAAGCCTCCTGTGGTCTTTGTACAGCAATTAACAACATGTATAGAATACAATGTGGAAAAAAAAAAAAATCTTTCCCCACAAACTTAAAGTATTGATAGCTCTTTCTGTATTGCAGTGTTCAAATGCCTGCTATATTATACAAAGATTTTATTACAATTCCCTTGGAATGGTCTGTATTACTGCCAAATAAAACCTATTGACTGACATGACCTGTGCAGGCTTAGACAGGAATCATAGTGTTATTCATTACTGCAACACAGTGTGCATCTGTGGTGTGCTAAGTTTAAATTTCTTTTGTAGATCTGATCCACTAATGAATTTAATTCACTTTTCTTTTTAAGACATATTTCCTGTCCAAAAAGGGGTTGGAGATAAGGGCTTGAGTCTATATCTGTGTGCTACTTATCAAACCATAGAATGAGAGAAATAAATCAAATGTAAAGAAAATGTTTTCTCTCTCCTCACTTCATAATTTCATACTGAAAAATAGAGGAAACTAACCTTGAACCAGAGAAGACAAATGATTATATTTTTTGAAAAGTATATAATAGAGATGCAAGGTAACTTTAAAACTCACATTATAATCCAATGTTGCTTGGTGAGACTAAAAATAACACAAACTGATCTTTGTAAAATAAATAATTCCCCCTTTCACCATGCTCCCCAAAATAATTTAATAAAAAAATATGCTTTCCTAACCATCCACTTTTCATAGTTTCCATATTTTCTGATTATGATTTTATTGGGAAAAAATATAGAAGACAAAAATAACAGCTTACCTTTTTTTTAAAGTAAAGAGACTACTGGCTGGAAAAATGCTCACCAAAGGAAAAGGAAGATGGACTCAGGCAGGATACACTCTTTTCAGTAATCAACACATACATACTTATAAGCCCATCAACATGCAAGTTGCTCCTGAGTAATCACAAAGCATATGTTGCTCTTGGTTAACAGGAGCATTGGGGAAAATACAGGGAAGCTAGGACTGCTGAAGGGGACTTTTAGGGTGGAAAGGGGGAAAAGGAAAAATAAAAGAAGTCTGAAGAAAGCCATGCTTCAGTAATTCTGATATCCATGGAACAAGTTATTCTGTGCAAATTGTCTGTCTATGAGAATCAAATTGTCCTTGAATTTTTGCTCTCTGGTACTTCAATGAAAGCTGTAACAGCGTACATCCATGCAACATACACAAATAAATACATGATCCTTTTTGGCTTTCTGGGTTTCAAAATGTTGCTGAGATGTAACAGCACAGATACTGTACACACATTAAGAATTATAAATTAAAACTGTATTAGTATAAGACTCTTCATCTAAGCTTAGAGAGAATGGAAGACATCAGTAAGGTAATATTAGGTGAATAGGAAAAGAAAAACACATCAATAAAGTGGTGAATATATATAAAATACAGAGACTAGAATAAATTATCTCTGTTATACACTGTATGCATAATAAAAATGAGAGGTTTTTTTTAATAGATATCTATATGTACCCCATAAAGAATGGCAGGACCTAAAGAACAAGTCCAAATGAACACTTTTTTTCTAGTGGTAGAGGAACTACCACTGAGTGACCTGCGCATTGTATTCTGGCCACTGGCAAAATTCAGGGATCTGTAGATGGGAAGATATACCAGGTAAAAATCTGTCATGAATCAAAACCACAACAATATGTTTTTATAAAGTATTCAACTGCAAGATGTAGAAGGAATTTTAGAAAACCAAACACAATCTATATTAGCATTTGGTTACAACACTAGTATGCTGTGTGTTGCCAGTGTAAAGCAAATGAAAATAAAAAATGTTTTGTGGTGAGTGCCTTCAGGAAGTATAAAACCAAGAATATGTTAAATGTCATTAAGGTGATGCAAACTAATGCTAGTAATTAGAACCCTGTGGCCCAGAGCAGTATCTTCCATGAGTAAGTCTCAAAAGTTGTTAATATTATGCAGGTCTTCCACTTTTATATGCCACTAAAAATGTTCATAGCACGAAGACATTATAGAGCAATGAGAACATAAAGCAACCACTCAAAAGTAATATCAGTTGGAAGATGATAGTTATGGTTCCACAGGAGATACTCACATGTGAGTCACAACTTAAAAGACCACATGCTATTTTTCCCCACAAATGAATGGGTGTTCAAAAGTCCTATTCATAATCAATGAACATGTCACTCCAGAGATTCATTGCTATATGAATAATGAATATGGAAACATCTCAATTTCATGGACTGGGAATGGGTGTATGTATGTCGTGGCTGCTCTTTCATTCATGGATCCTTACATACAGATACAAAGGATACAAATACTGTAGTTGCTTTGTGTGGTATAATACATTACTGTTCAGTAAACTTACTTTATATTAATAGGCTGTAGCTGGGGGTTTGTGTTTGTTCTTCTTTTCCAGAAAGTTAGCACCAAAAATTACGCCTATAATTTCATCACATGTCATTGTGGCTTCCAGCTCTTTGAAACTTCATCTTTTTCATGAACAGGTGACATCTAGTGTTAGATGAAAGTAAAGGACATACCCAAGATTAAAGGTTCTGTGACTTAGATTACACAAATTTATTTGCATTAACATTAAAATGAAAGTAAGAGTATTTGGGAGAAAGAGCTGTGTATTTCTGATCTTCTTATTCAATATACATTTTCAATAAAGGAACAAAGCTCCAGCGTGTCATAAGACATTTGTGTGAAATAAGAACCTTGTGAGTAACATCAGAAGAAATAAACATTTGTTTCAGAGCTATCAGAAACAGATTCAGAGTTTTATACCTTTCACGAAACTACACTCATTTAATTGGATATATAACTGCATGTGATAATGTGCTACACATTTGTATCATAATACTTTTGGTAAAAGTGAATGTTCTTTAAAATTATGACTTTGGTAATTATACAATTCAGGCAGTGGTATATAAAATAATCACTTATCTGCCTAGGCATAAAAGCTGATTAAATATGGTCTTCAGATACAAATATTTTGAATGATAGGAAGAAAAATAGCCATTAGTTTAAAAAATGTTTTTGTTATTTTGACAAATTGCATTAAAGGAGAAACAGTCAAACAATGGCATCCAAACACAAGAAAATAATTAGAGTATATTTTGAAAACTTTTAGACATAAAAAAATCATTCAAAAAATTGACACTATTAATGAAAAATAGATCCCAGTTGTTTCAATGGTTGTAGGATTTCATAAACAAAGGTGACAATATGTTGTCTAAAGTATTCAAAAAGAGATGGAAAGACTCAGTGAGAGAGATGTAGAAGACCTTCTGTCCCTGAAACATAAGGTCTCTCAATGTTTTGTTTTAATTTACAGACACGTGTGTCTCTTACACTCCTAGAAAGATTTCAAAAGAGACTCTAGAAGTGACCTCATGGCTCCCAGTCAAGGTTCTGCTGGAGGAAAAATCTGAGACCTACTCCTGATGACAACAACAAAAATATTTTCTTAAAAAACTTAGTAATGCAAACTTTTAGGTTATGCTCCTAAAAACCTCAGCAAGTTACAGAAAATGCACTGAAAAATCATGACTGCAGTGCATTACTCCTTCCTCCCAATCTGAGGAAGCAGCATTACTCCCTTCATAGCTTATGAGATAACCTCAGCTATGTTTGACAGAACTTGTAGATGCTTTTCTAGCCTTTTCTTAAGGTGAAGTGATGTAGATGACACTGAAGCTTCCCCAGGCATTTCCAGTGTTTCTCTAGCATTTATATTTTTAAAACCTTACTTGACTTTACTGCAACAGAAGTCCATTATTTCCTGTTTCTAGCTACTGCAGCTGTGAAGAACAGACTATTTCCTTCTCTTTTGCAACAACTTTTTATATGCTTGAAGCAAACAGAGTGGGAAGAGCACATGCTGGAAGGACACATTCAAACTTGACATCATAGGCTGACAGACAAGTTCAGTTCACTAACAATATAGTGAAATTTATCTTCAAATCAGTCACGTTTCCTATAAAAAAAAATTAAATGGTTGCTTTGGCTGCAGTATTCAGAAGCAATGTACTATGCTAACAATGGAAACAAACACAATTTGTCCTGGAAGGTTTCTTGCCCCATGCTTTGTTGAAAAGTTGAGTTTTGTTTAGTTATACAATAAACTCAGAACTTATTCAGATAACATAAGGATAGGGTCACATTATGTATCCAAATTTCTGGACCAGAGATTTCCCATTGAAGAGAGAGCAGCTCAATAGAAAAGAAACATAGTACTGAACTTCTGCCATAGCTATGCACACCCTAATTAAGGATTAACCCAGGTGGTTGTGCTGTGCCTTAAGATCTCTGGAGAGTATTGGGCTTACAGCAGTGATGATTCTTCACTGAAATTCATTATTTTGATAATTTACCTGAGTGGCAGCATGAAACTTACAGCTAGAAAAGAACCAAAGTACCAAAAGAACACCCTCAAAACCTAAACTCCAAAACTATGAGGTTTTACTAAATACTTGAAAAATATTTACCAGTTACAGACCACTGACTTCTCTGTGTGCTACAAATCATAGTGAAAATTGTATTACATATTTACAAGCGAAACATGCCAATCTTCTCAAGAGAGATTTAAGTTCCAAAAAACAACAATTCTCAATTATACAGGTACAGTGAGAGGCAGAAATGTGTTTCTTTAGGCTCACACTTTAGAGGTATCTAGAGAACTGTTGCAAACAGGGCTTAAAAACCCCCCCAAACTGTAGGAGTACACCACAGCACCCTGCTTTCCCCTCTCTGCTTGGTTTTCTTCCTTATAGATGTATTTACTGCTTTCCACTTGAAAGGAAGCTGTACACTCCAGTGCAAAAGACAGTGAAAGCATTTTATCTGTCCTTTTAGTCAAAGTCATAAAACAAACCAAAGAAAAACCCAAAGGAAAAGAAAAACAAAACAGAATAATGTGCATTCAGAATTGAACTGTATTCAGTCAAGTACTGGTGATACCCGAGTACTCGGTTACGTATAACTCTTTCCACACTCCCTACTCCCTGCTTTTTATCTTTCAGTTACAAGTTCTTCCTTCTATTGCACTCCTGCTTCTCCTGCTGGCCACTGAGCAACCAGAATCTTAGCATGTTTATTTTGTTTTCAACAGCACCCAGTAATTTTTACAGGTTCTTTTATTTCTGTGACAGAAATGAAGACAGATCTTTCTTCATCTACTGAAACTTCTACATCCACTGAGACATTACTCCTAACAGCAGTAGTTAGGGAACATGAGACATAACACTTCTCATTAAGTTTGTCCTGATCCTTTGACTATTTCTTTTTATAGGATTTTAGAGCTGAGTTGTCTGTTCCATATCTCATACATCTATAGAATATAGTTCTGGTTATGTGCCTATTGATGTTGTCATCATTATTATTCTTTCCCAGAGAAAACTTATTGTCTATTTTTTTTTTTTTTAATGTAATGCTAGTATGCAGCCCAAGGGATATAAAAGTTTCTAAATATGGACAGCAATTCAAGACACATCTTTAAATGATTAAAATGAACACAAAAAGTCTCCAATTTAATGTGAGGAACAGCTCTTTGAATTTCATGGAACTATTACTTTGGAGCCATAACTTGGTTTAAGAGAAACAAATGTTTACATTAACGGATTTAGCTATAACTCACCAAAGTTTTAAACTATGTCAGCTAACTGAATTCTAAGTAAATTCAAACATATTAAAATAAAGATGAAATGTATTTACTTGAAATTACAGTCAAACAAAAGCCTAAATATGGATACGACACTGAATTCTTCAACTACTAACATCACGTAAGTAACACAAATGCTTTTCCAATGTAGTCCCGTGGAATGTTAGTTACTCCTTGTGTACTTTAAAAAACAATCAATTCCTCCTCTCCTCACCCCTTCCCTTTCTGTCCCAGGTCTAAATATTGGCACTACTTTCAATCATTAACTATTCATCCGTATCATAAGCTAAGAAACAACCTAATCTTCTAGAATCATCATAAAAAATGTCTTGTTCTTACATATATTGCCTTTTTATCATGCGGAGGAAAATGAGTTCTAAAGGATGAGAGCATAAACAATGTGAATGACTTGCATAATTCCAATTAATAATAGATTATTTTTTAATTGTCAAATAAATTTACCATCTTTTCAACGATTATCAAGGCTTCCAGGAAAAAACAAGTGCTAGAGTCTAACAAATTCTGTGTTTGCATTCCATGTGTTTTGTGTTGGTCTCAGAATAGCTACATCTCATACCATTAGCTCTTTAGGTTGTGGAGGAAGAAGCTGTTTGTTTCATAATTAATGATAAGCTCCCATCTAAAGACTTGAGGCCTATTGAATTTGTCAATGTAGAAACAATTAAGAAAGTTAATCTGAAGTAACTTTTAAAGTGGATTAATTAAAATGAATTAAAGTCCTGTACTGATCCTTTTATTCAAGTTTTCAATGGCTTTAAGTCAATGTAGTTCACTTTAGACTTCAAAGTGAGTTAAGATTAATTAAATTAGGGCCACTTTAATTCTAAGTATCTGTCTATATTGGGATTGATACATTAACGCTACATGGAACTACAGGAATTGCAAAAAATAACACCCCTAAACCATACAGCAAGCTAGCTACTTGCTGCCTGTGATCACATCCCCTCTTTAGGAAAAAATACAGTTTAAAGTGAACTTGGCTTGCAATGAGATGGGGTAAACTAACTGTTTCTTCATATCTTACTTTTACTTGTTTGCTATGTCCTTCTTATTTCCACAATAAATAGATTTGAGCAAGTTTTCCTAAACATCCGAGACAAATACTTTTTTGATGCAATTAAATGTGAAAGAGCTTATGAGAAATCAACTTCCAATCATAACAGCATTTTGGAATAAATTTTCTCAACTCTTTTTTTTTTTTTTTTATTGTAAGATTTCTCATATGAACAGTCAATTTTTTGTATACTTTTTTTTTCCATAAAACTTAGTCTTATCTTAAAAATGTAATTTCAATTTTTGATCACTCCTGAACATAGCAATGACAGTGTTTGTTCTCTTTTGTGAGCAATGAACAAAAAGAATCTCAGAAACACGTTACCGTACTGACCTTACTGGATTTATTTTGCGCAAAGATTACTTTGTTAGGCAAGAAATAGATGATCTGAAAACGTCTTTAAATGCTTCCACTTAAATAAGTGTACTGTGTCCAGTTCTAGGCTNGATTCTAGTCCCTTTGGTTTTAGAAATCTTTACCATTTTTTTAACAACAAAACAAAAAAAAGGTTATCTTTCCCTGGAAATCTTCAGCTTCCATTAATCATGAAATGCTGTTAACTTTCCCTAGAAACTATCACAGATTTCTGATGGTGTAAATTACAAGAAGGAATGTACATATACAATAATTTATATACATATACATATATATATAAACTATACACACACACACATACATATATATATATATAAAATGTAATGCTAGTATGCAGCCCAAGGGATATAAAAGTTTCTAAATATGGACAGCAATTCAAGACACATCTTTAAATGATTAAAATGAACACAAAAAGTCTCCAATTTAATNTAAGAGAAAACAGCTAACTTAGATTTATTGATTTTTGTATACCTGGTTTTGCGATTGGATTCAGCAAATTATGTCAGAGAATGTAGCAATATACAGAATGATAAACCACAGTTTCTGATGAATCACTAAAATAGATGTGCTTTGTGCTGCAAATTCAATAGACTTTAACATGATTTTAGCAGTTTTGTTTTCTTTTCTGGTCTGAGGAAATAAACTATACAAGGTCCAGCTTCTACTGGAAAAAAAAAAAAGTGCCTTACAGCATTTTATTACAACACTGGTTAGGAAATTGATTTTCAAAATAAGGTATGTCAGTGTTATTTCAGATCTGTAAAAACAGCAGAGAATGTTAATGACAATCTAGACCAAACTAAAGCTTGCTTTATTACCTTTTTTCTTCCAGCTCTGAGTTTTAACAGCACCTCTCAGCAATGCAGGCAGATGGCACATAACAGCATAATCAAAGGTCAAGCACCACTACCTTATCTGAATTGTTGTCCTTTAGCACTTTTCAACAATTTGCAGCTTGTGAACCTTTAAAAATTCAGACTGCAGTACAGAAGACATAGTTTTTTTTGAGATCCACTAGAGTAACACTACATGGACTCCAAAAGGTCTATAGGCTGCTGCTTGACAAAACCAGATCAAAGAGTGAGCTTAAAGTGCTGGAGGAGCTAGATGTCATCTGGGAGTTTTCAGTTCAGCCATGTTTTGCCTAACAAGTACTTGAAATCACTGAAGGAAATAATCTGTCACAGATATGAGTGAAATGAAATTCTATAGAAGAAAAGCTCTCTTCCAATCAGTTTAGATAAGAAAAGTAAGCAAAGCCAGTCTTGTCATGAGGAGGTTTCAGGAGATTGTGCAAACTGAGCAGTATTTAAGTGATCCTATAGCTGAAGTAGGAAAAGTAAAGGAATTTTACCTTTTAAAAAAAAAAAGAAAAAAAATTGTTAAAAACGGTCAATGTCACAACTTTGCAAATCTCATGTTCTGTATTTTCATTGATGCTCATCTCTTCACAAGGGGAACAATAATCAACCTCTCTGGCTGAAATAAAGGATTTACTGCCTTGCAGGGACGCCTATAGGTAAACCTGAGTTGTCCCAAGCATTGCTAATTTTAAGCTTTAAAAAAAAAAAAAATCACAGCCTACTATCTATCTCCTTTGCATGACATTTCTAAACAGTTCACTCTCTCAGTTTTTTTTATTTTCTTCCTACTTGTTATTTATGCTTTTGGATTTACGTATGTTCTCTCCTCTCTTATTAATAAATTAAAATATTTCTTTAAATCAAAACCACATGGAGTTTCTCATGTAATTACTGAGTTATGGGAACCATTTAAAAAAAATAGCAATACAGTAAAGCAGTAAAAGATATCAACATCTAGTTGATGAACTTCAGGAATTCTTAGTTTTGTAATACTTCTTTTGTTTTTTTCCTTAACATTGAAGAACAGATAAATAGATATAATCTGACAGAAAATAGTAAAAAAATTAGCATGTTCTGATTTTGGATAAAGACTCTGGATGTGCCAGTGAACTTTTTGCCAAGTATTAATGTCTTCAGAGCAATTTCTCTAATTTACTTTCACAAAGTTAACCTATGAAGAAATTTTTATTTGTACTTTATTTTCCCAAGAAGATCTTTGTAGACCATTGTGCCTTATCTTCTCTTTTAAGCAATGCAATGGTATTTCAGATAAAATGCTACATCCAAAGATTTCTTTAATTTATGTTCTGTAATTTCTTCATCCTTTGTAAATCTCAAAACAGATTTATTTTCTGACAGTTAATTTCTAATATCTTCTTGCACTTGTCTTATGTGAACACTATTTATGTTTAAACAGAGGGAAATTTAACTATGTTTTTGTTGGAGAACAGTTCTCCATTTTAGTTTGATCAATGTTCTTAAACATTCCTCAACTCAAATGAATATATGTTCCATGAGAATACATCACTAGGAATTGTTTTAAAGATGTTTTCCTCCAAATGTAAGCTAGTTCTCATACTGCACTCTTTGGAATATGAAAAGGAATAGGGGACTTAGAATTGTCCTTTCTGCCATGTGTATCATCATTCTAGTTCTAAGAGCTGCAGAAGTTCCTGCCTTTCCAGCTCTGATGCTACAATTGTTAAAGTGTGCCTCAAACCAGGAGAAAATGACAATGGAAACAATCAAAAGAAGGAGTCTAAATTAATATCCAACACTCAGTATCTATTCTATTGTCTGTTATCATTCTCATTTCTTTTGTTTATGAATATTCATACTAACTGTGACTCTGTAGTTTCTGACAAAGGAAGTAATTCTACTACATGAATACACCAATACATTTTTGCTTTCTCTAAACTGTAATTATCTTACTTTTTAACTACCCCTTAAGCAATCTCTTTTTATCCTGATTCTATTAAAATTTCTTTAAACTATGGTAAAAAAAAAAAAAAGAAAAAGAATGCAGATAGTGAGTTGCCTAGTTAAAAAAAAAAAAAAAGTATCAGAAGATTGCAGGGAAAATTATTAGTTTTCACTTATTAAATATTGGATTTACCTCATCTAGACCTGAGGAAAATTTCAAGTTTGTCGTCTACTTCTAATCTGAAAAGCACCTGAGACATAACCAAATTTGTAAATGTTCTTTTGTTACCAAGGTAGTTTGTTAAATGTGTAGGAAAAAAAAAAAAAAATTAAAAAAAAAAAAAAACCAAGTAATGTATCCCATGGTATCATGTTGTCCTCTTTCTTTTCTCCAGGATACCCTTTTCTAAGTAAAGCCAATAATAAATAATTTTCTTTTTAAGTGTTCAAAATTACTTTGGATAAGGCACATGAATTCTCCAGACATATGTTGTCTGTACTAAACTAATTCAAAGATCCATTTGTTGATTCCATTCCATCCCTCTAAAAGTATACAAATTTGAAGATATTAATGCCTCCCAGTAGTTATTACACCTGCAACATGAAATATTGAAGTTAGTTTCTGGCTAGACAGTTTAGGCTTAAATCACCAGTATTCCCACAGCTCAAAGCTTAATCAAGATGTGTTACATGACTTCACCACATTATATGTCACTCAGTACACGGAATTTCTTCATACAATACTACTAAAAAAGTTTCAGAAATTTAAAGTTAGATAAAAACCTGGGGATTTTTTAGTATTGCTAGGGGATGTTTCTTCTTTCCTTTGTGATTCTACAATTATTGCAGACACTTGATACATACACAAGTAATTACAGCACAGTCATTGTGATTTTAGGAGGTCATGAAGCCAAAAAGTATTTTCTTGTTATTGCCTTAGACTTTGAAATTTCCCTTCATAACTGAGGGAAATCGCAAAGGTTAAGCTCTCCATATTATTTACCATTTATATATATTATGCCACCATCCCTTTACTCTTCATGGCATCCCCATCTTGTGGAATTATACAAGCATTATATCACTTTGTATCAAAGAGCCTGAACATTTGAATGCAACATTTTATATCTTCTTTTTAGATCTGAAAAGCCTAACATTGAGCAATTCATGTATATGTATATGATATCTTAGTCATGGTTTGAGGAGTTTAAATCCCATATGATCTGCTTCACAAGAAGTAAGGAACATGTTTTTCTGTCAGAAAGAATTAAACAAGGTCAAGCACTACATTTCATTTTCAGAAATCTTTATGCTCTGCAATAAATAATACACAAAGATGTGCTTAAAAATCTTTCTTTCTTTGCATTTCAACTTGTTAACAACGAATTTATGTCATACAATATTCTATCAATTATTATACTTCCAGACTACTATGTGGAGGAGACTGTGGAAGGATCTTATTAATTTTTACAAAT
>WBNH01008995.1:0-29296 GCA_013401255.1 Urocolius indicus
TTCCTTGGAGGTTTTCATGTCCCGCCTGGATGTGCTCATATGTAACCTGATCTAGATGGACCTGCTTTGGCAGTGGGATGGGACTAGATGATCTCTAAAGGTCCCTTACAACCCCTACCGTTCTATGATGTTATGATTCTATGATCTTCAGGCAGAGAGTGCTCCTTCTTCCATTGGTTGGCACAGCCCATGCTGACCATATAGCACATCACATGTCTGGAGTTACAGATGTGACCCAAGTCCTTGAAGAAGATTATCCTCAGTCACCAACATTTACTGAGTGAAAGACTCTCTGTCCTGTAGCCCCACCTCATTCCCCCAGTCTTTGTGACTCCAGTTCACAGAATCACAGACTCTTAACTGTTGGAAGGAACCTTGAAAGATCATCTAGTCCAAATCCCATGCCAGAGCAGGGCTACTGCCAGTGTTACTATATATCCAACAATCAAACAGCATTCTGTCAAGTGGCACCTTTCAAGCACTCCACAAATGTCATTTATTTTAAAATATTTGTTTGGGTTTAAATTTTTCATCTAGAATACAAAATTAATGTGGCACACAGTGAAAGACAGAAATATTTTATAAACACATTTACAAAAAAAAAAAAAAGCTCTTCATGTTGCTGCCTAACGATGGAGTGTTTTAACAATACTTTTCTAACACTTTTCTTTGCTGTCTGATCCAGAGTTTAGCATAGTAGGATTTAATTTTTAGTGTCACCATGAAATGCAGTGTGCAGCACATGAAATGTTAATGTAATACATAAATGCACAATTCAAAAAAAAAAAAAACAAGNAGTTACAGATGTGACCCAAGTCCTTGAAGAAGATTATCCTCAGTCACCAACATTTACTGAGTGAAAGACTCTCTGTCCTGTAGCCCCACCTCATTCCCCCAGTCTTTGTGACTCCAGTTCACAGAATCACAGACTCTTAACTGTTGGAAGGAACCTTGAAAGATCATCTAGTCCAAATCCCATGCCAGAGCAGGGCTACTGCCAGTGTTACTATATATCCAACAATCAAACAGCATTCTGTCAAGTGGCACCTTTCAAGCACTCCACAAATGTCATTTATTTTAAAATATTTGTTTGGGTTTAAATTTTTCATCTAGAATACAAAATTAATGTGGCACACAGTGAAAGACAGAAATATTTTATAAACACATTTACAAAAAAAAAAAAAACAAGGTGATGTAAACCAACAAGTATTGAATCAGTGAAATATTCCACAGTTTGCAAGTGCCATTAGACACAAAAATAATGGATTATTTCATTCAGTCAAACTTTGACTTGGTTATCTCCCTTCTTTTCCTTTCTTCTAACCTCTGAGCTAAAGCTGCCGCTCTGAACTGAGAGAAACTAAGTCTTCGTTAAGCCAGGCTTCATATTGCACTGACTTATGCAGAAAGCACTGGACTTCCTATAGATGTGAGTCAATCTAATTCCAAGGCTACCAGTGAAGCTCTACCAGTGAAAATCCTTGGGGAGGAAATACCAGTTAGTGGCACTCAAGGAAGACAACTAAAACTGTTAACCTTTTAATTCTTCACAGTTTACAAAATATGAGGAGTTATTTTCTTTGAGATTCTTCATGCTCCTGTCTGCATCTTTTCCACAAAAACATCTAAATGACTCAAATAACGCCAGCATGTAGCAACTCCTGTGTTTCACCTTATCTCAACTCACAACCTTATACATAAAACCTACATTTTGCAATATTTCAGCAAACTCCAAAACCATATTGTCTCCTTCAGTGAAATGTAGATGGCAATATTTTCCTGCTTCATAAAACTGTTATGAGGGCAAATTTATTAAATAGTCCAAGTTTACAGATGCTGAGCAATACTGTCATTTAAATATCTATGCTATAAGACAGAACTATAAACAGAGTTCAAAACGACTTAGTACTGTAATGACCAAATAAAACAAGTATTTCAATTAGATGGCCAAAAACAAATGGTTACTGAATCATTATCTCATTTGCATGTTTTAAAACTATTTAACAGTAGAAGAAAAATATAATTCTCAAATTTTTTTTCCATCATAATGGAATAACAATGGCAAGTATTAAGGTTAGGTCTCCACCACTGGCTTTTTCTGATGGAGAATGTTATGCCCTGCTCCCAGAACAAAAGGCAGAAGCAGGTTCAAGTATTGTTCAACCTAAATTTCCATATGGTTGACCGTTCAGGTCCACATATTGCACTGGGCTTGGGCCAGTTTTCCTCAGTGCTCAGCTCTATGCTTTGATTTGTCACCACTGGGATTTTCTCTATGATTTTTTTTTCCACTGTGCCAGAAATAGCAGGGCACAGTTATCAGAATTAGACCTTTATAGTATCATGTTGATGGTAGGTGTTGCATGGTCTGTGGTATTTGTGTGAGGGCAAGTGGTGGCCACTTAGAAGTAAAATGTAGCATAATATGATGTAGGGGTATACAACTGATAGTATAAACTCTTGTAGACAGAGGTAAATCTGGTGAAATCTAATCTTTGTTGTTTGTGCTGAGAGATCACCATAGGGTCTCATAGGGAACCAGTTTGCTCATTCTATAGAGTACTCAGTAACAAAGTGCCAAATATATGTTGCTGTTGTGGCTTAGCCCAGCCGGCTCACCATCTACTGCCTTGTCCCTGAGCAGCAACAGCCTCCATCCATCTTAACCTCTCAGTTTTACTGCTGAGTGTGGTGTCATATGGTACAAAATATCCCTGTAGTCAGTTGAGGTCAGATGTCTAAGCTGTGTGCCCTCCCAGCTTCTTGTACAACTCCAATTCACTTGCTGGCCAAGCAGGGTGAGAAGCATGACAGGCCTTGAGACCGTAACAAATGCATTTTCATCACAAATCAAAATCATATCCAAACACCAACTACTATGAAGTAACTTAACACTGTCAGAAACCAAAACTAGTACACTTGCAAAACATAAAAGAATAAGGACCCATTCATGTCTCATTCTGGTCTTTTGTATGAACATCAAAGAAATGCAAAAGGACACAATATAAGATTCTTGGATCATCTCATGTCCATCTCAAATTTAAATGTGTATTTCTTTGTGTTTTATCTGTTTTAAAAATCTGATTTAGGGAGTAAATGGTAAAGATTTGTTTTGCAGCAAAAAGTGACCCAAAATGATCTTTAGAGAAAAAAAAAAAAGTAAAATTTTCAAAATTCCAAATTTCTGTTTTCTTGTATGTTAGAATTTGAGTGTTTAAATATTTAAGAATACATTAAGAAGTAGTATTTATTATTTTAAATGATAGTTGGTTTACATGAGTGTCATGGTTTGACATGACAGCCTTTTCTGGTAAGGGGGATGGGGCTGTAAAGATGGCGCCTGTAAGAAGTTGTTTGCAACTCTCCCCAGCTCTGAGCCAGACCCACTGCTGGGGCTGACACCTCCACGATCACTTTTTAAGAAGAAGCCGAAAGAGGAGGTTTCTTCCTCCGTCTTCTTCCTGCTTCTTCCTTCTTCTGTCTCTTCTTCTGCTTCTGGCTGGTGGTGATGCAAGGAGTAGGAACAGTGAGAGAAACAACCATGCGGACTCCAAGGTCAGTGATGAAAGAGAGGAGGAGGTGTACCAGAGCAGAGACTCCCCTGCATTCTGTGGAGAGAACCGGTGAAGCTGAGATTTACTTTCATGTCTTAAAGACTCCGCATCAGTGGCAGAGATTCATTTTGATAAAGCTGACCCTGGACCAGGGGCAGCAACATATTTTGATACAACTGGTCCTGGNCCTCATCTGAGAAGACAAAAGCGGCAGAGCCCATCTGTGAGAGACTGACCACATCCCCTATTCCTTGCCACCCCTGAGCCGTTGTGAGGGAAGGAGGTAGAGATTTCGGGAGCAGTGAGCTGGGCCCGGGAAGAAAGGAGGGATGAGAGAGGGAGATCTTAAAGTGCTAGTTGAAATTTTCTCATCATCCTATTCCCTTTTGCTTTTATTCCATTCCGTTTCTTGTAGAACAAACTTTCCTGCTTTCCTCTGTAAGTCGAGTGCTGGAGTTTGTTTTGCCTGGAACCGTAATTGGCAGTAAGCCCTCCCTGCCCTTGTCTTAATTCACAACAACCTCGCTTATCTTTTTACTCTCATTTCGCTGGGGCCTCTGCCATCCTAATGAGGGTGGGGGTAAATGGGGGCACCAAGCGAGAGACTGTCATGGTGGTGCTGTGCTAGCTGGGCCAAACCACCACAATGAGATGTTTTAATAGGCAGGTGGTAGTAATGGTTGATTTCTCTGCAAAAGTCAGTGAAAATAGAATAGTCGACACAAATAGAACAGTATAAAGATATGTAATATTTTTATTTGCTACTCTATTATCCATTTATTTCAAGAAAGTCATTAAAATAACATTAACATTATTAGATTTTCATCACAAATGTGTGGTACATTCATATCTTGAATTTTTTTCTGGAGTACTTAAATCGTGACTTTCACTTTGAATAAAGTAAAATGATTGCCTTAAATGTAAATGTCTATCTATTTTTTAACGAGATCTAGGCCAACACATTTGAAGGTAGAAATGAAGCCATAAAGCCATCATCTTTTTCTCCATTGCATATCACAATTATATTGACCTTTTCAATTTCTCCAATATTTCACAGTCAGAAAAAAAATGAAGCCTTTGCAGACAGACCTAGCTCAAGACCTCCCACACGTTACACCAACTATTTCCAACAAATACAAAGCTCATTTTCCACAGCTGTCAGCAACATCCAATATGCCTTTTCTGAGATACAGATCCTCTCTAATCAGGCAGCAACAGGCAGGCCAAGAAGTAAACAGAGGTGACCAGCACCCACAGAGATAGTGACACTTTTTGACTGCAAGAGATGAAGTAAGAGGCAGGCCAGGAAATTTGTGATCACTAACAGTAGGGACTTCATACACAGCAATCATCCTATTGAAGCCACCTGACTACTTTAATTGAGCTTAGTTTCAGTCTCATACCCAAGTACGTTCTGCAAGTCCATGTATTTCTCCTTGTGCTGTTAAATGGAAACTTTTCCAGGACTTATTTCATTCCCAATGTATTAAGTCTACAGCAAAATGATAAAGCTTACATGATCTGTACTACCAGTAGCAGTATCTATGTGAGCAGTATTAAGCAGCTCAAGTTAGTATCTCCTAATTCCCAAGCCTTGACAGTAAAGATGGGAACAGGAAACATCCTAGTCAGTCTTGTGTGAGAGTACTCCAGCTTTCAATAGTGCAGTATGTAGCCTTATCAGACTTCAGGCAGCCCAGAACAAAATGCTGATGCAACTTTGCTGCTTCCCTGAAACTTGTTTTTGAAGGTCTTCCATATCTTTTGCAAGAAAACTTGATAAGTCTAGTTTTAAGCTCCCACCTTCTCTCCTGAGCTGTCTTGACAACTCTGTCCAGAAACAGAATAATAAACTCAGTTCTCGATTGTGGTTACGAATCTGAATGGAAGTCTTTGTACAAGACCACCTTCTGTGATATTTGTACTGTGCAACTTTAACCTTGCAATGCAAGTTGTACAGGTGGAATTAATTTCAGCAGGATTGTCTTGGATGTTTCTGAGATCACACTTGATCTAGCCACAGATTATGCAAGAGACCAACAAAGCTAAATCCTGTTAGCTTAAGGAGACAATTTTTACCTTACGATATAAATCATAAAGTCAGTCTGGATTATCAGCTGGATTCCAAACCTTCTCAGACATACTTTACCTGTAACATTCTGCTGCAGAAGGAGGATTTCTTTTCTCATCTGCAAGCTATGCTTTACTTTGCACGATGTTTTCTCCTGTGATTCTGCCTCTTAGAAGGACAAATTCTTCTGAAGAAAAAATTCTAAATATTTTTTATAATAATAATGGAACATTATTTAATTCTATTTAATTATTTATAGCAATTTTTACTTTACTTAAAATATTTTTTTTTTTAAATACGGGACTATCAAATCAGATCACCTCTGGAGAGGTGTCCAGAAATCCTCTGGACTACATCAATATTCACTGTGACCAGTCCCATGTCAAATGAACTGCAGTCATGAGAAAGAGACCACCTGAGAAAGCACCCAGAGTTATTTCTGCTCCTTGCCAAACTATACTTTTCCTGAGGAAACGTAATTTCCTTTTCCCACAGGAAAGGTAAGTAACTGTATGAAAAATAACTCCAGTTCCTCTTCTGCAGCTTTATCACAGCATAGAGAATCAGTGTTTAAGAAGGATACTGTTAAAAATTAACAGTGGTTGAGGTATTTTCAACACTTTGACTTTTATTCAAAGCTACTGCTTGGTCAAAAATATTAACATTTGGCAAACTCTTACCAAAAGTCGGGGAAAAGTTTTCCACTAAAAAACTTTCTGTTCTGTCATAAGTTCACCTGACACCTACAGATCATCCCACACTCTGAGAGACACAGTTGATCTCAGGGCTGGGAACTCCAGAGCATTCAGGCTCAGAGATGGAGGAAAGCCGTGATCTGAATGAGAATTCACATTGTGTCTGAAATCCCCCCAGTCTCAGATCTGATAGCCCAAAATGCCATGAGAAATCTATAGCTGATCACTGCCACTCCAGGACTTGAGGGAAGTTATTGGTTTGGACAAACGATATTTAGATGATGTTTTACTCACAGGCTGTGCCTTATCTTTTGTTGCAGTCTGCAGGTTACCTAAGACGCTACTTTCTGAGTAGAAGTGGAGAGATTTTACAAGGAGTGGAACAATGGCATAAAGAGATTTTTCATTTCTGAACTTGTGGGATTAGTAAATGCCTTCTCATTGAAAAGTATTTGCCAAAACCCTACAATTTCTAAATCTTTAAATGCTTTTAGATAATCTATATGAATCAAGGCATTTATTCAAATGAAAAGCCCCATTCAAAAGCACTTCTGTGCAATAGGGTCTCATTTTTTTTTTTTTTATTTCACAAGTTCGGACAGCATCTTATTTATCACCAGCACTTGGTCTACCACAGTTTTAAATGACTCAAGCAACAGTACGCCTACCCCACAGCCCTTGGGAGGTTTTCACAAACCAGAAGCCCTCATGGACAGTCTAAAATAGTCCAAGGTAACCTTTCCCTCTTGTGTTCCCTCTCAGCACTATTGCAGTATTGCCAAGTATCTTTACTCATACCTCACATAAGCAGGAGAAAATATTATGACAGGAGAGGTGCTGTCAGGTGCATATATATATAACATTTTGCTTGTGAGATGCACATCTATAATTGTAATACACTGAAGCTGAACTATAGGATGAAGGGAGGAAAGGACAATCCTGCTTAGACTTTTTATTCAGTTTTGGAAAGGATTTTTTTAAACCAAGGAGGGATCAATGGCACAAACCTTAACATTTGTAGTCATAAATTGAAACACTCAACAAACAGATAGGGATGTTTAGCCCACTAGAAGAAGAGGATTAAGCTGGATCCAGCCTTGAAGGACTGTATCTTTGAATTTGATTTGGGGTTTCTCACCAGAAATACTACAGAGATACTTAGAGGCAGGCGGATAGTAACAAAGTGGAGAATGGTGTGGAGAGAAATGAGAGGAATCTGAAAGGGAACCAAATAATGCCATCTACATGTATCCCGCACAAGTACTAAACATCTGCAAGAGACACATATGTAAATGGATTAGGGCTCTGGAATAGTCAGTGAGTTCTCTGTCTCACTGCAGTGTATAGAATAGACAAATAAATAGTGGGCATATGTGATATATATTTAGATTGTGCATTAGACTTTAAAATCTCTGTCTAACTGAATACATTAGCCTGTATTTTCTGTTTATGCCTCTGGGATGCCATGGAAACACAGCACTGAATCCTAATGGGTCTCTCCTGGCAATAAATAAACAAAGTCTTTGTCTATTCATGTTTCAATTTCTTTCTTTTTCTTTTTTTCATGTAATTTACAATTTCAGAAGGAAAACAGAGTTACCCCCACCCATTCTCTTTGGTTGCAAAGTGTGCTGAAAATAAATGCAAAATGCACCTTCTAGTGGCCACTACGGCATTCTATACAACTGTTACTACCATCACTAAGTAGTGAACACTATCTGTTTGTGAACTTCCTTGTAAGGAAAAAAAAATGAGGCCTATACGATTAAATCTTGAGTCTGGGTTCTTTTAGTAAATGGCAGCCTATCCTAAAGAGCACTTAATATACCTGCTGGAATTGAAAGCTGATACATAAAAGAGCAGACATAAAATCTGTTCTTTTCCTTACAAGTCTAAGAGGCCACAGCCAGACTCTTTTTATATAGACAGTAACAATGTTCACCGCCTTTAAACTTCTCCTCCAAGGCAATGACACAGAATCACTTCCCATGCTCCAGAGCTTATTAGAGTGAACCGAAGCAATCATCCCTATCAGACTAACACACAGGAGCAAGGTGAAACTCTAAACACCAAGCAATAGAAATACTGAGTATCACACAGCATCGGTTTGCCATCTGGCACCTGCTGTCCCTGTCTGGAATGAATAAAGTCATCAAGAGGAGATGTTGTGTGGTAACATGAGTAATAGAAAGACTGGTAATTATCTGTGTGGAGAAGTGGGCAGATTTAATTAGACTACTCAAATCTGAAGAGTCAACTGAATCCAGAGGCAGTAACCTCGGCAGTGGAGGACAACCATATGGTTGCTCTCAAGCTTTCAGGTCAAACTGAAATTCAACAGGGACCTTTGTATCTAATTTAGAAATGCAGTGCCACGTGCTTGACTCTGCATCTGTCAGGCAATTCTTGGGCAAGAATGACAACAATACCAGGTTTGTAGGTTTGGTGCAATGAACACTACAACCCCCATTGCACCAGGTTTGAATATCAATCTGGCTTCTGAAAGTATTCCCAACCACCTCAACAGAGAACAGCAGTTCAGCCCTGGGAAGAGGGAAACAGAAAGAAGAGTAAATGTACAAAACGCACTTAAGATGCTCTTCAGATATACAGTTCACCAGTGTAAGACTGAAACTGAGACACTTTATAGCCTTGAATCTCCAAAATATACAAGGACTGCTGATGCGTATGAGGTAGATTAACCGGGTGGGGTGACTGATATCAGTATGAGTCAATTCATATAATGATAAATTACTATGCAGGGGAACAGGTGGTGAAGAAGTGGTCTTGTAAATGATAGATACAGGATGTGAATCTTGAAAACCTTCTCCTACCCTTCTCCCAAAATGAGTTTATGCACATGAAATTAATGGATTGCTTTCTATTTCTGCTTTTATTGTTTCACCTTCCAGAGGACAGAAAATAGTTGTCCATTTATACTCAGATTTTACTCTTTTTAAATCTGACCATTAGGCTAAGATAATAAATAAAGAAATATAAGAAATAATAGCATACTTACTGGTTTTCCCTAAAAAGAAAAAAAAAAATTAAAAAGTTGTCAGAACCCACATAATACATAAGGGAGTTAAGAGAGTAGACAGGTTGTCACAGTATATACTGCAGAGAGAGGTGCTGACAAAGGAACTAGTCATGACAACTGGACAAGAAAATTTAGATAAGTGGACTTAATTCAGACTGTTGTTCTAGCATTTACGAGAACATCGGTAAGGTCTTGATTGCACTTCTCTTCTGGACATGATGTTACACCCGAAAGCAGTAGACTGTGAGCAATCTACCATGCAGGGAATGACCATTCTCATCAACTGTCTTCTTCTGCCTGTGTCATGTATGGCTGTGTTATTGCCTCCTCTGCTGCTGGACAGTAAAGCGAGGGATCAGATGCTCTGACAGGAAGCAACTTGCTATTTTGAGGTAGTGACAGCAGTACAACAACCCAGGACCCAAAGAGAAGTTGCATGCAAAAGTATTTTTGACTTTGCATTGGGCTTGATTCAGGTAGAGACAGATGGGAGAGATTCAGAGAGCAACACAGCATGAACTATGCTCAGCCCAGAAAACTACAGTTCACCAATAGCAGACAATCTCACTAACCAGGGCTTCCCACACCCTAGTAACAAAGCAGAGTCGTTAAAAAAAATAAAACGTGGCGCAAATAGAGCTGACCAAAACTAAATTTTAAGTTGTAACTCCTTAAAATATGGTTCTTTACTATGGACACCTTCTCCTATTTTGCCACCTTGGTTAGATACAATTTTTACAGTAGTGACATGCCCAAGTGGTGAAGTTAAAGAGAGCCTTTTAAGGCACTTGTTTTCAACCAGTGGAGATCTGGCAAAAATTGCCAATATAATAGGAATTGTTCAAAAATCACTCAAGTACATGTCAGAGACTGCTTCCTTCAGCGTCTGTGTGGCACTAGCTTAAGTGAACCTCTATATGACACAGCAGTCAGTCTTATGCTTTTGCCAGACGTCTTTCTTTTAAATGTGCAGCTCTTCACATTTTGTGTAAGTGGTGAACACCAACAGAGAACAGCTAAAACAATTACAGAAGATTCTAGGCATTTGGGACTGGAAATGTCTGCAAATGTACAAAAAGGCATGACCTAATCCCATCTTCCTTGACAGAGGGAGCCAAAGAGCAACTCTGTCAGTTGAGGCCAATAGAGACAAAAATATTCCTTTCAATAGCTTTTTTTTCCAGGGGAAAAAAAAAAAAAAAAAAAGAGAGAGAGAGAGAGAGAGAGACAGCTGGCTACTTAAAGCTGTTACACTGCATCAAGCACTATGGTGGGTTGACCCTGACAGGACACCAGGTGCCCAACAAAGCCACTCTATTACTCACTTCATCAGTTGGATAGGTGGGAGAAAAATACAAAGAAAAGCCTGTAGCCTGTGGAATGGATCAAATTTTGAGAAGATTGTTAAGAACTATCTCCCATGGGAGGGACCTAATGCTGGAACAGGGGAAGTGTGAACAGTCCTCACTCTGACAGGAAGCAGTGACAAAGTCAGTTCATCTGTGATGAACTGACTTTAACCTCCAATCACTGTCACCTTGTGCCACTGCAGTGGAGGGAGACTTCTGGGAAGAAGGGAGGGCTGGGTGAGGGTGTTATAAACCCAGTTTTTATTTCTCGTTACTCTACTCTGTTCTGATTGTTAAGAAATTAAACTAATTCTCCTGAAGTTGAGCCTATTTTGTCCATGGCCATAATTTCTGAGTGATCTCATCTTTATCTTGAACTGTAAGGTTTTCATTATATTTTCTCCCCTCTGTTTATCTTAGA
The DNA here is from genome assembly GCA_013401255.1 of Urocolius indicus. NCBI lineage: Eukaryota > Metazoa > Chordata > Aves > Coliiformes > Coliidae > Urocolius > Urocolius indicus. The sequence goes on from WBNH01008995.1 coordinate 11,131, forward strand.
AGGAGGACTGGCAGAGCAGCTTTGATGTGCTGCTCTATCAGCATCTAGCCAAGGTCAACCCAGCACACTAGGCTCAACTTTAAATCTGATTTTCTCTATCTTCTCCCCACCAATAGCATAGGGTGATGGGAATAGGGGTTGTGGTCAGTCACATTGTCTCTACCACTCCTTCCTTCTCATAAGGAAGACTCCTCACATTCTTCCCCAGCTCCAGAATGAGGTCTCTCCCATGGATGACAATCCTCCATGAACTTCTCAAATGTGGGCCCTTGTCATGGACTACAGTTTTCCACAAATTGCACCAGCACAGGGCCTTTCCATGGAGGAATCAATCCTTCAGGAACAGACTGCTCCAGAATGGGTCCCCCACAGGGTTACAAGTCATGACAGCAAACCTGTTCAAGCATGATCTCCTCTCTCCATGAGGCCACAAGTCCTACCTGGAGCCTACTGCAGCACAGGCTTCCCATGTAGTCACAGTCTCTCTTTGGTATCTCCCTCTGCTCCAGCATGGTGTCCTCTCCAGGCTGCATGTGGGTCTGCTCCCCCGTGGCCTCTATGGCTTCAGAGGCAGGGCCTGCCCCACCATGGGCTGCACCATGGGCTGCTGGGGATCTCTGCTCTGGTGCCTGCAGCATCTCCTCCACCTCCTTCTCCACTGGCCTTAATATCTGCAGAGGAACCTCTGCTCCAGTGCCTACAGCATCTGCTTCCCTCCTTCAGTTGTTCTCATGTATTCTCACTCCTCTATTCATCTGTAATGGATGTTTCACAGTAACTTTTCACCTTTCTTATATATATAACCACAGAGGCATTGGCACCAACACTGATAGGCTGGGTCTTGGCCAGTCGTAGGTCCCTCTTGCAGCTGGTTGGCATTGGCTCTGTCTGACACAGAGAAAGCTTCTGGTGTCTTGTCAACATAACGACTCCTGTAACCTCTTCTGCTATCAATACCTTGGCACACAAACATAGTACAAGCACTTTGCTCGAATTCACATGCCACACGATTGTACCACAGAGAAAGTCATGTTTTGCCACATTTACCCTCTGCCACATTTTTATGAATCTGTCTGGGTCAGGTATTTGATTACTTTAAAGTTGTGTCTGAAAATATCACTCCAATTACTTTTAACACTTGAAGTGCAGCATGACAAAGCAACATGATTCAATTTTTCTTATGGCCACTGCTGCAAAAAAAAAAAATATCACTAGGATTATGGGTGCTTTCCAGATCTTAGAGCAAGTTTGACTCATCTCAGTTTAAAAATCTGAACTGAAATCTGATTTTTTTTTCTACCTACATACTGAAGATTTGAGATGTTTAAAAATGCAGATCTTCATCCCAGTTTTGTGACTTGCATGTAACCAAAAGGGCTTACCATCTATGCATGTGACAGAAATACTTTTATCTTCCTGCAGAGTCCTAGGGCTTCTCAGTAGCATCTGAAAGCAGATAGGCCTTCTATACATCACTATCAGTAGATGTATGTGCCTAATTTTAATGCCTATAGGAGGTCTTAAACTTCTTGGATTTGATTCCTCTGATCACGCCGTTCTTCCCTGGCCTTAGTCATGTCTACTATGACCTGGACATAGGTTCCAAAAATTCTGTAAGATGTCGTGCTTTATTTATGCAAGTATAGAATCATTACATCTTTCACATATTCAGATCTATCTTTTCCCTATTCACTTGCTTCTCTACTGCTTCAGGTTCTATCAGTTCTGCTCTCTGTGTTCCATCAACAATAAGCACAGCCCACATATAAAAATGAATGGTTTTGAATACAGAACAATGTTTTAGATTAATGTGGTTTTGGGTTTTTTTTATCTAGTCTGATTTTTTTTCTCACTCTTTTGAAACAAAAAACACTATTTTTCTGATACTCCGTGTTTAACACCTCTGACACAGAGGGGCAAATCCATTAAACAAGACCACCAGGAGCTTCTGAGGCTGTATGACTTACCGGAGTTTTCTAGTGTTGCTGAGACGTATCTGTTAAATGCAGCTACTTCAATAAGGACAAAAGGTAGGACATGTATTCCTCTTTATAATCTAGTCAGCCATCAACTTTACTTGCATATTTCCTCTGTTCTGAGGACTTCATACCTTAGCTCTTAAATCAAAGGGAGATGTTGTAAGATAGTTGCTTGTTTTGTAATGTTTACTTCATTCCCATTGCTTAACATGGTACTATCTTTAAAATATATACATATATATTCCCATACACATATTTCCTAAACCTCATAACCTTATAACATGCTGAATGCCTATTCTCAAGCTGTGCTCTTTGAATGGATCCATATCTGATCCTTTAAAAATACTTCTGAGAGTTAAACAATTGATGTCAAACTGACTGATCTAATTTCCTGTAATTCTTTCAGATCCTTTTCAAAATAATTGGGATGTTGCACTGGTTCTTTCTCTGGCCTGCAGAGACTTGTTTTATTTGCTAGATTTTCTTTTTCTGCCATTTTTTCGCTATTCTTTGCCTGCATCTTGTATCTAGTTAGATTCAAGACCCTTTAAAGGGTTCAAGACCCTTCAATACACCATCAGCTTAAAGATCATATTCTGTCTACATGCCTTTCAACTCCTGCTGTTACAAATAACACCAAAGGCACCTGGAATCAAAAGAGAAATATTAGACAAAATTATACCCCCATCTACTTTACTTTTTACACTTGAAAGTACTCCCTTCTGCAGCTAGTTTTATGGGTTTCATTATTTTAACTAGCTTCACCTGTTGCATTTTTTTATAGGTCACTCAAGAAGCTATAGAAAATAGAATAGCACAGTTCAAAATAAGAAGAAAAAATCTTAAAAACATCTGGAGGACCTAGGAACAAACGTATTGGCAGGAACTGTTGTTAACTCATTTTCTAAGCAGACTAGATTGAAAATGACTATCAGCTCTTCAAGTGGAAAAGGGATTAGGTGGGAGCAATCTGTGCTGCTAAAGAGGAACGGTGCTGAGACCTGCATCTCTGTCCCACAAAAAAAAACAGGATAAGGAGATATGTTTTTAAAGGTCCCTTGCAGACTCATATGGCAGATCAAAAAGCCCTCACAGCTTGTCCTTCTCTGTGGAGTTATGTTCTGGACACGCAGCAGCTACCTGGTTTTCCAAGCATCATTGTGAAAGCTTTCCCCCATCTCTCTTTACTGATGATAAAGATTCTTACTTGCTCTTTACCTACAATCCCACTGTCAACAGTATCAAGAGGGCTGCAGAGCACAGAGAAGCACATTGCTCATCCCAGGCTGGGCAACTGGGACACTCTGTCCTGGGACCTGATGTCCACAAAATCATTGGAACTCCATACAAATTCCCACACATAGGCAGGGTGACTAGCACCTCCTCAGTAGAGCTGGCCATCGTGGAAGCCATGTATCCACTCACATCACAGTGAAATCCAAGATATTTCTTCCCAGGAGATGTGCCCTTAGTGGAGGTACTGGAGCTAGATCCACTCTTCTCCTGCCCAAGTTGCAGGACTGGATATCCCCAAATACATCCAATCAGTAAGCTTACACAAGTAGATAATTTTCCACTTCATCTCAAAGCCTCTATGCTTGTCACAGACAGGACACTCCAGCTTGGGTCATTTTTTCTAGCTGTTCTCTCCAGTATACCCCTACACAGCATTGTATGCAAGATCTGGACAAAATTTATTAGCAGGAGTGCAAAGTGAGCACTCACAATAATTTCTGCTTGGAATATTGCAATAAAGAAAGAGTGGAAATATCTGGATTTATCAATTTAGCACAAAGTCATGCTGTACTGTCAATATCATCTGACCTAGAAAGAAGGCAAATGTGGTCCAACCAGTTCTAGTCTACATATTTCTAGTAAAGATAGAAACTAAAAACATCATACAAAATCCTAGTGGGGACTCATTGTTTTTAATTTCTGGTTGTTTGTGTTTGAAAAAAGAAAATTCAAAAAGATAATGCAAAATAGTCCTCAGATGTCAAAAAAAGCTTTTAATAACCTTGGCTACAAAAAGCAGCCTACCACACAGAGTTAGGATTACCAGTCTAGAGGACATTTCAAATGAATTATTTATTTGTTTGGGGGGGTTTATTGCTTGATATGTTTCCATTGAGTTGTCATTTCCCAATAAATAAAGAGTTAACTGAAGTTCTTAATATTTGGTTTTGTATCAAGTTGCAACCACAGACTTTGCTCAACAGGGGACAGTCCCAAGTATTGATTTTAATGGATTAAGTTACTTAAAAATATTTCACTTATCTTCAAAATTTCAAGTGAAATTTCATCTTCATCTCTTCTGCAGATAATTTAGAACTTCACAAGATAGTGGGTTTTTGGCTAGTTGGTTATTGGTTGTTTTTTTTTTTTTTCCTCCCATGTTAAACAAGCTGACAATTAAAACTAAAGATATTTGTTCTGTTCATTATAAACTATGGTTATGGTTTTGAGAGTGTTCTTGCATCTAAGTGGCAGGGGAGAAAGCTGTGAATTATCAGTGTTGCTACTTTCAGAACATCACACAGCAGTCAAAGGTATGAAAAGTGCAGGAACATGGTTTCCCTTTTTTGGTGCACAATAAATCAAGAAGTTCTGTTAATATAGCATTCATTTTTTCCACTTAGTACAGTAATTGACACTAGCTTATTCTAAACAGTTACAGTAAACACTAGATCTCAGTTCCTTCAAATCTGACAAGCTGAGCAGTTAGGGTAAAGGTTTCTTTGAGTCTTGGCTTCCCATGTAGCCATGGCTTGAGGCAGATAAAGAAACAAACATAATCTGAAATGCCAGCAGTCTTCTGAATAAATAATGTTTTCCAAAAAAAAAGTGAATCATCCCACTGTACTAAAGCTGCTTTCAGAGTTTGTGTTTGCTTTTTATAAAGTTTTACAACATTGCAATAAAACAATCATAATTATAGTGCTTTGATTTTAGTCTTACCACAAGCATATTCTGAATCTCCATATATCATGTCACATAAACCCATTTTCCGAGCAAACAAAAAAAAAATGTCTAAATATGAAAATTAAAAATATTTGAATGGGTTTTGCTCAAATACACAAGTCACAGAAACTAGTGCTAAGTTCAGGACATTAATGGAAAAGAAGTCATCAAAGCAACTTTTTTAGGAATGTTAATAGCAGATAAATAATGATTGCTAGAAAAGAAATTGAATTTCAGTTTTCCTCATAGCAACAATAGCAACAACTAGAGCTTTTAAGTCACTACAATCCTTTTTAAAAATATTAATGGAGATACTGTGTTGTCCTTTTCCTGACCTCATTCTACCAAACTAAATAGCTCAGGTTTTGAATATTCAATATTCAATATTCAATAAATGGAATAAAGCCCAGAGTGTTTGTGCCGCACTATCTAATAATAGATGTATTTCAGGAATCAGGTAGTTTGAGAGGAAAAAGAAGCTAAATTTAACAAATTATTCACTGGAGATTACTCACTTTTCTCTGATGAGAGCAGGGAAATGTGACAGCATGAACAAAGTTTATAAGCTCATTCGTGTCAGCTGAGCATAGTTTTATGTCAAAAAGAATTAATGATAAAAGCTACAAAGCAGAATATTAAAATAAATACCTTCAGGGGAAAAAGACAGCAAAGACTACAACAAAAGAAGAAGACAGCAGAGGCAGAGCCTCTTCTGAAAGTATAGCAAAGAGTTCATCACTTTACTTTGTATTTTTAATTAAGAGAAACACAAGAAAGGCCTAGAAACATGGGTAACATCAAGCAGCAGCTATTGTGCTTCCACAGCCCTCAGTCTTTTAAGGAAGGACATGACAAAAGGATGTGACTCTGTATTTACCTCTGGTGCCATACCTTTTCTTTGACCCAGATACTTTTTCCAGACAATATTGAGCAGCACCAAAGCCACTATGTCCAGTGCTAGCTAGGTGAAGAGATAAGTAATTTGAGAACCGTTTTTCAGTACTGCAGGGACATGAAGTAGATTTTTAATTCTTTGTAAAAGAAGAGTGAGCTTTGCCTTCAGTGAAGTCAGGAATAGTGTCCTGATGCCACAGTCAGTACGGAGAAGGTTAACCTCAAATCCTCATGGCATACCTCTGAGACATGAATCCTTTGTATTTTGCCCAAACACATCCTGATCTCTTAGGTCTTGCTGTTAAGCGTTTAAAATTCTATTCATTCACTAAAAAGTAATCTGAAATTGCTTTTAACAGCCAAGTAAAATGCTATTTTATTTTCATTTCAGACAGTGAGTAACTTAATTTCCTGACCAAGATGGTGACTTTTCAGGCTACTGGATTACCAACATTCTGGTGATCTGTGAAAAAATTTTTCAGGTGCTTTTGCTTGTGATAACAGTTAAAGAAATTTGGCTGACTCTTCATTGGCTTTACTGGCTTTGCCTTTATGAAAATATAAACCCATTTCCTTTCTGAGAAAATAAAGAGATGGAGAGAGGAAACGTGTAACAGAAAACAAAGTAGAGTGAGAGGCTTTAACATTTGCATGAAGAAGTATTGTCATTGTCATCCTATTGCAATCCAATATGACAAGCTGAAAAGAAAGTGTCATTACACACTTGCTCAGAAGTGAAAGCAGGAGTATCACATACAGAATAGAAAACAGGAATCATGGTACGATTTGGCCAGACTACTCAATCTTTTTACTGATGAAGCCCAACACTAACATTAAGAGGCCCCAAATGTGCTACTGAGTTTATTATGTCTCACCTTGAGAACTAAAATGAAGAAAAGATGACAAAAAAAATGTTTTCTCCAGAATTGTACTACGGAATCATTGTCTCAGTAAAATAAAAACTTCGAAGGAAAAAGTTTTTTAAAAAGTGCACATTACAGAATTGTGAGAACTGACAATATTAAGAAGCTTCTGGGCTAAGTAGGTATATAATTTTTCTTTCTCCTCACTACCCCAAAAATTTCTTTGAGGATAGAGTTTCTAATACTTGTTTTCAGGCTATGATCAAATTCTTACTGAAAAGGAGAAAAAGACAACTAATCGATACATACCTGAGTGGCACACATGTAACTGTATCTGAAAAGCTATCTTTTCCTGTAATCACAAAGATCCTTCCCATTGCTTTATTCTGGAATCAGTGAAGGATGCTTTGCTTAATGCTTTATGGCACTTCAATAGTTACTGTTTTCTAATTTCTGAAACTTTCAATAGTTAGAAATTTTCAAATCACCATATAACATCCCAGATGTCTTTTACCAGCTGCTTTTAATGTTTTTATTGATGACCGGTGGCTGTTTAGAGGTAATGCCTTGTGAGTTTAGATCTTGCTGAGTTTGCAGAGTCTTACTTAATGCCTTAACCCAACACAGCAGACCTTTACCTCTTCTACTACTTCACATCTGTCATGGTTTAGACCCATCAGGGAAAAAAAGACCACGATTAGACTCAAGCACCAAAGACCTGAGAATTGTCAAAGGACAGGGAGAGCTTAATTGCTGGTAATGGTCCAAAACAAAAAAGACCAGACTATTCCGCTTGCGGAAGAAAACAGAAAATAATTTAACCAACTAAAACATAACCATAAAATCCCAAAACATAACCAACACAAAACAACACAGAGTGGTACAATGATGAAGAGTACAACCAGCCCTTTAAGACCACCCCTTCCCACACCTCCCTTCTTCCTGTGCTCAGAGCCCTGATCATGGTGTCTTTATCTCCTCCTCCCCTGAGTGGCTCAGGGAGGCAGGGAATGGGGGTTTCAGTCTATTCCTGATGGCTTCTGCTGTTTGTCTTTCCTCAGGGCAGGTGGGCTCCGCACCAGTTCTCCCTGCTCCTCCACGGGGTCCCTCACACACTCAGGAGCCCTGCACAGGCTGCTTCAATGTGTGTTCATCCTAAACACTGCAACTTCACTCTGCCTCTCATATGAGTCTACTCTGCAGTCCAAAGGCTCTCCAGCATGGGCTGCTCCATGGCCGCCTCCTCACAGAGTCTCTCGTCCATTTGCATGCACTCACACAGAGCTGCTGGTGGCTCTCAGTCCTGCCATTGCCCTCCATGGGTTATAGGAGCACAGCTGCATTCTCACCACAGGTTGCAGAGGAGACTCTGGTCTGGTGCTCCTCCTTCCTTCTTCCTTCTCTGACTGTGTGGTCTGTGTGGTCGCCTCCATCTTGTACCACTCCCAAGCACTTCAAATTCCCATCCCTAGTGATGGCAGAGGCGCCATATTGGCCCAGCCAGGCCAGAGGTGGGTCTGAACCCAAGAGCCAGGGAAGAGTGCAAGAACTCTTTACCAGGTCTTCACTGCAACCTGCTCCCTGTGTTACCAAGCAAACGCTGCTCTATGCCAAACCATGACAACATCTAAACACTCACTTAAGTTTTCAGAAGATATAAGGAAGTAAAGGGAAAAAATATCTAAATGTAAGACTAACTAATTTTTTTATTGGTCCAAACCAGTGTGAAAGAGAAGCAGATAAATAACAAGCAAAAGGCACATCAGTGTTTCTTGTTCTTTGCCCAACATACATAGCATAAAGGAGCCTTGTAAGTAGAGTAGCATTCAAATGTCTGGTTTATGTAATATACAGTAAAGGTCTGTGTACAGTACAGGTATTCTTGTATATATGCAAAAATATATACCCTATGTAAAACATCCGTACCCTGTCTGTCAGCAAGCTGAAACTCAGGAGGCACCTGAGGTTTCTGTTGCCTTATGAACAGCTATAGCCTCGGTCTCCATCCTTTAAGACTAATAGTCTTGCAACAGGAGGAAAATGTGAGAAAGCAGGCTGAGCTCAGTAAAAATAAATGATATTAAGGACCTTCTCCCTCCTCACAGACAGCTCAGAGGGCATGATATGGGAAAAGCAGTTTGAGCAGAGAGCAAGGGCATTGGAGTCCAAAACACCCTGAGACTTCCCTTGCTCTGGCAGGCTGAAAGCTGACCCCAGAAGATTTGGGAAGCAGCCTAGCAAATGGCTTTGGGACAAAAAGGCCAATGACACACACCATTTATAGGAATACTCACAATTCAACAAGTCCAGGTTACATGAGGTAACAGAGTCTAAACAGAAACGCCATTATGTCTGACTTGACTATTTGGCATGGAAATAGAAAGTGGTCAGCATTTCACAATTAATACCTCATGCATTTGGAAGCAGCTAGGATAGCTTCATCAGCTGAGTCAAATTTTTACAGTATTTGCTGTGTCATGTGATACGCCACTAACAGCAAGTAGACGTTCTAGCCACTCACATTGGATTGCAGTGGAAACCTGATACATGATGCTACAGCAATACATCAAATGTCCATGCCTGGCAGGCCTGGAAAACATTAGCTCTAACTTAGATATCTAACTTATCTTAGCTTCTAATTTTTCATGAATTGGCCCATTCTCAGTCTCCACATCTTTAAGTGTCTGTATGATTATTTTGACAGGAATTTGTCTTTATAGAGAGATGACTAAATTTGACCAAAATCATGGTAACTCTTATTTGACAGTTCCTTCCCATACAAGCTCTTTTTCCAGCTTGGATGTGGGCCTAATGCAGGACAACAAAGCAAAGGGTGAGGAAAGGGCACGTTTACACATGGCTCTGTTCATTATATTTTCTAGACAAAGGAGCCAGGGAATAAGTTATTATGTGAAAACAACATGAGTAATTTACTCCATGAAGATGAGTATTATGTCGTGCTCCTCCTTTGCAAAGCAATTAGGCCCTGGCAATCAACATCATTTTCTGCACTGATCCAGATGTGATACACACCACTCCTCACCATGAGTGGAAATTTTACATTTTCTTTCTGATCTTTTTCTATTCTGTTTTGTATGTAACTTACACCTAGCCCTAAATTCTGATTGATAATTAGTGAATGCTCTGGAACAAAAATATTTTGAGGCTCTAACTTCCATTTTTACATCTTCTAAGCATTCCGAGGAGTAAAAGTCAAGACCAATTCCATCCCAGCAGTAAAATAACATGATTAGTAGACCACAGTGAGATTACATAGAATAAGGATTATTCAGACATCAGGCCTGGAAACTCTGTACTGTATTCATGATCTTCAGAAAAGTTGCACAGTTCTGACAATACTAGTCTGAGTTGGAGGTCAGGGTGCTCATTTGTTTGGAGCAGCGGTATGCTACATCATAATTTTTTTTGCACTGTGGGTACTCAGATCCATTCTGTCCCATGTTGACTGCTATCTTCCACCAAAAAAGATTCCCTCAAAATCCATTTTCATGTAAATGCAGGTATTTGCAATCTATTGGAAGACTTAAACTTTCCATCATGAGAAAATATGCTGTTAGAAGTGGGTGAAGCAGGCTGGATAAATCAGGATGGAATGTGATGATTCATCAAAACTCAGACTGCAGAAAGTCTGTGTTGACTCTCTTATTAAAGATTGGGTGATTTTTCTATAATATGTCCAGTATTAAATTATTGTCATTCAGAGGTAACACCCAAGTTACCCAGGCCTGAAAAATTTAGCAATTTCAAAGACTCATTTTCTAAACCACAACAGAGACCTCATTATCGTAGAGTGAAACATAAAGAGTACCTGAAGTTCCTCCATTTTTGTGGTTGGACTTGATCTTAAAATTCTTTTCCAATCACAATGAGTTTATGATTGTTTGCTTCTCTGAATCTTTAAAGCCTTTGAGATTTCCTTGTGAATTATAATACTTTCAAGTAATTTATATACTGTGTGTATGGTAGTATTACTTCTTTTAGTAAAACAGATTTTTTGGGTTTTTCCCATCCTCTAAATATCTTCTCACAGTAGGTTCAAATTCCTAGGAGAACAGTCTTTTAGTTGTTATGCATCTACTATGAGCTTTGAAACATATTCCCACAAGCCACTGGGGGCATGGTATCCCTGCTGGATTTAAGACTTGTACTGGCTTGTGTCTTGACTTCAGTTTTTGTCTGCTGTGTACATAACAACTTTTCAGGCTCAGAGTCCATGTATTGTCCTCTGTCAACACATCCTGCCTAATGGATAAACTTAACTGAACTAATACACTTGGTCATGCACCTGATGAATGTTTTTATATATAAACTCCACTCTAAACTGCATCAGTGATGTTAGTTAGTTTCTTCTGAGGCTGAGTCATTGTTTTTGGAGGAAAAGCAATATTGTTGGTGCTATTCTTAGCTACTATTAGAGGCTGCTAGAGGACAACAATTCTATTTGATGACAACTTTCAGAGTTTCCACTTTTTTTCTTCCACTATGCCCCAGAACAATGAAAAAGTCTTTTGAAGACTGCAGTGAAGTCACATTGTGGTAAACAAAGGGTTTTAAACTAAAAATTATCTGTGATAACTCTTCTTCTCTTTTTTTTCTCCAGAGACTCCATCTTGAATTTATAAAACTTTGGTATTGTTTACAAATCTCAACTGCAGGAAAAGGCTTAGTCTTAGTCTTAGAATTGTAGAAACATAGAATCAAAGAATGTATCAAGTTGGAAGGGACTCTTAAAGATCATCAAGTCCAACTCCCTGCTCTGTGTAAAACTACTGAAAACTCAACCATATGACTCAGTGTCATCCAGACTCTTCTTAAACTCTGACAGGCTTGATGTCATGACCGCTTCCCTGGGGAACCCTGTTTCAGTGACCAACCCCTCTCTCAATGAAGAAACTTTTCCTAATGTCCAATCTGAACTTCCCCTGATGAAGTTCATTCCATTTCCTTGTGTCCTATCACTAGTCACCAGAGATATGAGATCAGCACTACACCCTCCCTGCCACCCTTGAAGGAGTTGTAGACTGTTATGAGGTGACTCCTCAGCCTTCCTTTCTCCAAGTTGAACCAACCAATTGACCTTAGTCACTTCTCACGTCTTGTCTTCAAGGAGTTCACCATTTTAGTTGCTATACTCAGGACACACTCTAATAACGTGAGGCAACCAAAACTACACACAGTAATTGAGCATGGGCCACACCAGTGCAGTGCAGAGTGGGACAATCACTTCTCTCAGTGCTTGATGCACCTAGGACACAGTTAGCCCTTTCAGCTGCCAAGCACACTGTTGACTCATATTGAATTTGCCATCTACCCAGTCTCCTAAATCTCTTTCTGTAGGGCTGTTCGCCAGACTCCCATGCCCCAATTTGTACATATAACCAGGATTTTCCCATACCAAGTGGAGGATCCTGTACTTGTTCTTGCTAAACATCATATGGTTGCTGAATATCCAGCACTCTGGTCTATACATATCTCTCTGCAAAGCCCCTCTACCCTCGACGGAGTTAACGAATGTTGACCTTAAAATTGAGACCCCAGTACCCGTGCTGGTGACTGGCTGCCAGCCTGGTAGAACTCCATTTACTGTAACCGTTTACCCTGACTCATCAGCCATTTGATATCTAAGGCATTATGGATTTTTCTAGCTATGTGATGGACAGTTTTTCCAGAAGGATTCAGTGAGAGATAGTAAATTCCTGAAGTTTTCCTGAAGTGAAGCAGGAAAACCCAATATTTTGCTACATTTCATATAGGTGCCAGACATACAAACAACATTTTTTTCTCCTAAGCAGGACTGGTTTTCTCAGTTCTGTACAACGTGTACTTCTGAATCTCACTCTACATCAGTTTTAGCATAGAGAGTGAATGTACAGTGTTAAAAGTGAAACATTAATTTTAGGTCATTCACAAATCTTACATTCATCAAATAGGAAGAACATTACAAATTTTCCCAAGATGAGCTATGTTCTTTTGACGGAAATGCAGTGCAATTAATATCTACTGCAGACAAATTGTGGATTAAATCACATTGTATCCTTCAGGTTTTGGATATTCAGCCCTTGTGAGATGAACTATTTTTCTCTCCACATTGATGCTGTCTTTTTAAATGCTTTTTCTAACAGTATCATATATTGTAAACTCCATGACGAAAGGATTATTTTCACCTTAATGTGAGATATAGGACTCAAGCATTGTATTAACTGACAGTCTGAAGTTTGTAAACTGTTCCTTAAGGTAATAGAACTGTATACTTCCACTTAAGAATATCTTCTTTTAAGTTATGGCAAAGTGCAATTACAGTTTAAAGGGAATATTTACGTACATATAGTTAACATCATTGCAACTTAGTGCTCACACATCAACACTTAATTAGTGTAAGCATAAGTGACATAATTGCTACAAGGCATGCATTACCCATAATGTGAGGTAATTTCATGCACTGTGCACATTTTAAGTATCTACTCCATATTTTGCCAGGCCGGACTCTTAAATCAATAGGAAATCTTTGCATATAAAGACACTTTAATCTATTTTCCATTTTACTTGAACATAGGATGTTATCCATCAATACTGCAAAAGCTTTTTTCCCCCCAAAGAAACTCTTAACCAACTTTCAACCTTCAAACTTGCGAGTTCATAGATATTTTATTTCAAAATAGAACTGTCTGTAGGAACAGTGTGACAAGTTTTCTATTAAATAAACATATTTTTGTGCCCTTTCCACAGGATTGTCATCCATAATATCATAATGTTCTTCTGTAAGACTAATTATCCTTTTGCCCAGCCCTCCCCTTCGTATGACATGCACTTGTTAGCTGATCAGCAAAACAAGTTGTCTATTCAAAATTCAATATGTCCTGAAGAAATCCAGTTGTTAACAATAGCTACAAGAACCAGTAAGCTAATGAGTAGACAGGACATCTTGGACTTCACTATGGTTATATAAATAAGTAGGTTCATATGTATAAATAAAAAAAGCAGACACTTGTTTCCTGCTTTATTTTGTTTTCTACTTTCTTGGATTTTCTTTTCTGCTTGAGAAGGAATGACTCTACTATATTATATCAAACGTTAAATGTATCTTGCATAATACTATATCCTGAGAACAAAGAAAACTAGTTTTATAATATAAAGACAGGAAACAGAAAACTTATGTGTCTTCCTGTGGGATAATTCACAGAAGTTGCATACAAGCAAATGGAGGAAAGAAGGAACCAAGCTGTTTTTGAAAGTTTTAATATTCCCTTGTCGTGTTACATAAGAGGCTAGAAATCTTCAATAAGATTGCTGCTTCCTGCCTAAAACCTAATAACACATGCAGCAATTAGTGCTTAATAGGCCTGTTGAAGGGATAATCTAAACTTCAGACCATCCTTCTCTCTCGTTACCTACAACTTATAATAAGTAAGATCTGAGGTTTTAATATGTGGAAGAGATTAGGATCAGATATTTGTCTCTATTTTTTTGGAGAGGGGAAGATGGGTGTAGTTAGCATAGCTGACAGAATTTTACATGTAATCATTTTACTGTTGCTCATCCTAAATCAGTTAATGCACTTTTAAAGCTGGAGGAAATTTTACCAGGGGAATATTTTCCTGCTAGAAAATGTTCTTTCTTATCACATAAAGTCTTTTGCAACAATACATCAATGTTGAAAATTTTCTTAAAAAAACAGCTAAAAAATAATTATTAGACATAGTGATGGCATTTTTTTCTGTTAGAGTTGACAGTTCTAATTTTTTTTCCAAAAAGACTTTCACTACTGATTCTAATTTTTATTTTTATAAATTGAATAAATCCTTTAAAGTAAATACTAAAACTGAGCTTTTTTTTCACCGAAACTGTTCTTTTTTGAGAGTTATTAAAAGTATTAATGTCATTGTAATTCACAATAATTAAATAACAAGGAAAACAAAATACAGTGTCGGCACAAGTCTACCTGCAAGTTTATTTAAAGGATCTGTACAAATTCATACAGAATCAAGACCTACAAATAGTTACTTTATTACTATAGTCCAATTTCTTCAGACCATGATTTACTAAGAGACTTTAGCATAAGCATTCAGAATTGTAACTTGTTATTGCTTGAAAATATACTTATGCACATGTTCATTTTAGAAATATTTTCTTATTGTCACTGATGTGAACCTTAAGTTTTTCTAAATATTGAAAGTGGTTAATCAAATAGTGATCAAGACTTAGGAAGATATTGCAACTACAAGCACCAGACATTTCTGGATAATCCAGTGATAGTTCAAATACCTGACTTCTCTTATGTCCATTTTTTTTAATCACCCACAAGAAGTTAGATGAGGAGAAAGTTTGATAGATCTTACAAGAAGTCTCCTACCATAAAGTCCCTCTATGTATTTACTGAACTCTACTAAGACAAGCTGAAGGATTTATATTGAGAATATATATATATATATATGCTTGATATATCCTAAATCACATTAGCTGTTTTTTTACTGACGTTTCACATTAATGACTCATGCTCAACCTGAGATCAATGAGCAGACTCAAAACCTTGAGTTCAATGCTGAACCCATCACTTTATAGCTTATTTTAATTTGAAAAGTATTTTACAGTTTCTTTTAATCTGAAAAATACGTTTATACAAGACCCATAAGGTATGTAAAAGATGAGACGTTAGCTCAGAATATGCATTGGTATTTTCCAGAAAGCTTATATATATTCTTATATGAATATAAATATGTATATCCACATATTATTATAGATATTCTAGTGCGTGAAACTAGTTTTACTGTTTATCATTACTGTTATTATTATTTATGTAATTAAATGCATCCTTCTTACAACTCCTCTCTCTAACCTACAATGTATTCCTGCAAACTCAGATCTCCCACTTGACAAGATAATATATTGCTGTCACCCCACTGAATATTAGTATAATTCTGATTTTAGTCTACTAAAGTGACAAGTGTAGCTACTTTATAGCTGCTTTGGACCATAAAACATTTTGAAAGTTACTTTGCCATTGAATCAGCACTGGAGCAGATATGCATGAAGATCTGGCATTTAATATGTGAGGTGGTTTTGCCCTTTTTCTGTTGTGGGAAATTTGGTTATAAATTTTTCATGACATAGTTCTTTTGACTGTCAGTAGCATTTACTTTGGGAAAAAAATATCTGCTTGACAGACACTTTGAGTCTTCTCCTCCAGAGCTTTTACTCATCACAGAAAAAAAGTTTAGTAATAATAAAAAAAAAAGGGGGGGGAAAAATAAGAGAAATGTCAACAAGAAGAGAAATTTAAGAAAATATTTCCTCTTTCATTGTTCCTTTTTTTTAAAGTACTACATAAAAGATAGCTGTCATCAGATAAGATGAGGAAATGTTTAATGATACAGGAAGATATCAGAATTTGTTTTCAGCTGCAGGCCAAATTCTACACGATTATCTCCATCCAGGCCTGAAATCCTTTCTGTGGAGAAACAGAAAAATGCTCTAGTCCATCAAAGAGTGATACCTGTGCTTAATCTTATGAACTGTGACAACTACCACCTGTTTAGCAGAGTTTGCTATAACACAGATAAAGCTAGGCATATACAGATATAGTTACAAATCAAAACCAGCCTAAGGCTTCAGGATTAACTGATATGTATTGTACTGCTATCATCATTATTGCATATATACAAGAGCAAGCAATTATTACATTAATTGCTTTATAGTGATAGTTGTACAATATACATAAGTTAATCCTGAAGCCTTATTTTGGTTTTGACTTGTAACTATATCTGAATTAATAGATCTTTGGTATGTAAGTAATTAGATCATGAAAAGAGAGGGAAAACTACATAGTTAAATGCTCTCTGTGAAAAAATATAAGAATCATGCAACTACAGATAGATACAGCTATATAAAAGCAGCCAGTTATACTGGTCTTTGTACTATCTGTATGTTTCCTCACAAAACACTTTAAAAAATTCAGCTTTCAACATTACCACACCAAGAAAAGAGCAAGGTCATTTATTAGGACAACTTAAGTGTGGGTAGTAGGGACAAAAGTGCACCGATGTTGCATAGCAGTGACACAAGGCATACAGTACCTCATGAGAAAAACTGTTTTCCTTTCTCAAATATCCATAACAACTTATTTTGTTTAATCTGAGCTAGATGGTTATTGACTGTCATCTCTCGACAACTTGCTTGACTGCCATTCCAAGGAAGAGACTACCTCCATCCTCCCGAGGACATCAAGGCGAACATGACAGCCTGCTTGCAGATCAATGCCACAGAGAAAGCTGCTCTCTTTCCTCCAGAGCAGTGCCATCAGCTCTGCTGTCATTTTTCTCAACCCAAAAAATTCCAGTTTCAAAGTTAATTTGAGGAGATGGGTTTGTTTTCCAGGAAAAAAAACCAACACTATAATAACTTACATCAAACAAGCTACAAATGTAAAACACAAGCAACACGAATTCAAAAAGACTCTTTTTTCAAAATTCTGTGTATAGCTCACACCTGACAACAATAAAGTCACCAGTTTATTAACTACATATCCCATGTATTCAATTTCCCTTTACATCATTAGTAGCTTTAAAAACAAACAAACAAAAAACCAAAAACAACAGCTGCCAGCAGACCTATGCAACAGTCCACAAATCATTGTAAAACAGTGAAAATCTGGAATATCTGGATATCCAGTATCCAGGAAATAATACAACACTGAGCTTGCACAAGAAACATTAGTCATCCACCACCTCAGGGCCTGGATTTCAACTGTCCTGCATGAAATTTGTTATGCTACCCAATGAATGAGGATTTTCCTATGTAAGTTGTCTGTGTTTGCAGTCTTTCATTCATTTTTGGAGTCATTGGAAGTCATGTATCACCCCTCTGTGATCAACCAAGTCTCTCCAAAATCACTTCAAGTTTCAAAAAGAATTTGCTTTCTGTATAATCTGTTGTTACAGAAAAATGTACATAAAGATAAGGAATTGTGATGAAAACACCATTATTTTAGGTTTATCCTATGCATATGTCTTCATGAAAGAATCATAGCTGAAGAAAGCAAAAAAATGAAATCACAAGTCACAGCAACTGTGAGCCATTCAAATGGCCACCCAAATGATAACTCAACAAAAATTGCAGATATTTTATTGGCTCCTGTAGTCTACAGTGATGGTCAATATGGCCATAGCAACATTCAGATGTCATGGTAATAAGGAATGGTTTTCTCACACTAAAAAACATTCCTGATTATATCCCACTAGATATGCACAGGTGCAACTTAGCAGTTAAGATGAGCAACAATGGAATTTTCAGTATTTCTTGCTTTGAGGGGTCTAAAGCAAGGAAAATTCAAACTTTCACATGAAACTATGAAAAATATTTGGGTTTGGTGGATAAGGATGTTCTTTGACAGTATCAAAGCTTCTACCTTTGGAGTTTTAGTTTAAAATACTGTAGTGGTTTTGACTGGGCCAG